>ML406097.1:5376-20008 GCA_005239525.1 Nicotiana knightiana
AAAGTGAACTGTAATGCAATCTAGCTAGCGTAACTTGAGAGAGTGCGTCTAGTAAATTATCATAATTACTTGAGAGAGATTTATGGTAGATAGAGTGTTCATGATTGATAGAGACAACTAATCAAACTATAAGAAGTATCCGAGAAGTAAGTTCACCAACGGGGGAAACCATAACCTTAGACCTTTATCATTATTATTTACAACACATTGTTAGTAATTGCTAGTTATTATTATTGTCAGTAGAATTAGTAAAACAACACCAATTTATACTAAAAATTCTTGAGAGAATTGATTGAGTAAAAGTTGCGTATTCTAAAGACTTGATTGATACGTAAATTTGCTATGGGATCGACTCTGGGCATAATACCCCGGATTATATTTTCAACGCCCGTTTAGTCTTTTATTGGACATAGTTGAGCGTGATCATCATGCCTTAAAACCAACTTCAGAAAAAGTCCTTTGCAGAATGCATATTTTTAACAACTTCAACCGAAAGATTTAGTATGAAAATGAAATGAATCATATAGAGGCCCCTTGGGAAAAACATATTTCATAAGTTCATAATGAAAGTAGTAAAATCATAAGTAGCCCCTCGGGCAAAACATGTATCATAATCAGCCCCTCGGGCATGCCGCACAGTCACTCAGCACCTCACAATCACTCAGCACCTCACAGTCACTCATGCCTCCCAATCACTCGTCACTCGTCACTCGTCACTCGGCACTTGGTGCGCTCACTGGGGGGTGTGTACAAACTCCAAAAGGGCTCCTTCAGCCCAAGCGCTAATATCACTCAGCACCTCACCATCGCTCAGCACCTCACCATCACTCAGCAGAACCACTCAAAAGGCCCCTCGGGCGAATTAGTAAAACAGGGTACTCGACCCAAAACATTATTTTGAATCTATAAGTAGTGTAAATCAGGATGAGTTTCGAAAACAGTAAGCACAATGTGGCTGTGTGAAATCATCAACAAATAGTGAGGAAAAACAGCAGTAAAAAGCCCCCAAGGGGTCCAAACAGATCGGCACGAGGCCCCAAATACGGCTTATAGCCCAAATATTTCAACAATCTTTAGAACATAATTTAACATAAGGTTTTGAGTACCTAGTCCAATCCAAAAATCAGTACGCACCACACACTCGTCATACGACATGTGCGCCTTTCCAAAATTAGTGAGAAATATGTAGTCCGGGGTTTCATACCCTCAGGACAAGATTTATAACCATTACTTACCACTACCGGGCCACAACACTAGTCCGCAATGCTCTTGCCCCTCAAATTGACTCCCGATTGCTCCGAATCTAGCCAAACCAGTTTAACATCATCAATGTATACCAAAGGAACACAACCCAATCGAAAACTATCAAATTACACAAGAATCCTCGAAATTCGGCAAAACTCGAGCCCCGAGCCCACGTCTCGGAATTGGATAAATTATAAAATTTTCATCACTAGAATCCTCATCCTCCCACGATTCAATACATACCAATAACACTAAAATCGGATCACAATTGCCCACTCAAATCCTCAAAAGAAAATTAAATTCCCATGCACCCTTCTTCCCCAATTTGGGTTTAATTCCAGCCAATTTTTATGGTTTAATTACTTAAAAAATGACATATAAACGAGTTATGAAGTTTAAAACCTTACCTCCAAGTTATTCCCTTCAATTTCCTCTTCAAACCCTCTCAAAAGTGCTCCAACTCGCTCAACAATGGTGGAAAATGCACTATTCTTGTACAAATGGCCTTTCAAAACATTCTGCCCAGCCATTAAATCTTCTTCACTGCGATCGCGACCCTTGGAACGCGATCGCGATGCACAGAACAGCCAACCAATGCGATCACAGACCAATACACATGATCGCATATAACAATTCTCCACCCCACACACGCGCCTAAGAATACTCTACGCGATCGCAGAAAAACCCACGCGATCGCACTGTGTTTCCTGACCAACCTATGCGATCGCAATCCTAACCACGCGATCGCATAGAACAAAATGCCTGCCCCACTGTTTTACTCTATGCGATCGCAAACATCCTCCCGCGATCGCGTAGAAGGAAACCAGAACCTCACACTAGCAAAAATTTGCCCAGTTTTCAAGCTAAGAGTTGGTTCGTTAACCACCCGAAACACACCTGAGGCCCTCGGGACCTCAACCAAACATACCAACATATCCCATAACATCATTCAAACTTATTCGAGCCTTCGAAACACTAGAAACAACGCAACAACACCAAAATCACATCAAATTCAAGCCTATGAACTTTGAAACTTCCAAATTTCGCCAACTATGCCGAAACCAACCAAAACACCTCCGATTTACCTGAAATTTTTGCAGACATACCCAAAATGACATTACGAACCTTCTTCAACTTCCGGAAGTCCATTCCGACCCCGACAGCCTATTTTCCATTGCCGACCGAAAATTGCCAAAAACTAACTTTCGCCAATTCAAGCCTAATTCTACACCGGACATCAAAACTTCATTTTGAACACACTCCTAAGTCCCAAATCACCTAACGAAGCTATCCGAGCCATTCCGAGGTCGTTCACCAATAAGTCAACTCTCAGTTGACTTTCTCAACTATTAGGCTACTTTAAGAGACTAAATGCCTAAACTCTCACCATAACCACTTCGGACCCAAACGAACTGACCCAATATAACAAAAAAAAGGCTAGCAATGTATAAAAAATGCAGAGATGGGGGAAACAGGGTAAATCTCATGGAATGACCGGCCAGGTCGTTACAATATATAAAGAAACTTAAGACAATTAATTTATGGAATTTTTTTTTTAAAAAAATTATTATATATTAGGAAATATTAGAAGTATCGTCATACAGGATTATACGTCTCCCTCTATGATCGAAGTCAGTTGGGTACTTAGTCTATTCAATAAGAATTCAACATTATATAAATTTCAAAATACATAAATATACAATTAATTATTTTAAACAAATCTCAACAAATACTACTATTGTGATGAAAATTGCATTATTCCCTAAATAGTATCTCAATCATATCAAATCAAACTAGAAAAAATTGAAATTTCAATTTGAGTAGTATTTAGAGTGATCGAGAGATTAATTTATTTTTAATAGTATGTCATTCAAGTAGAACAAAATATAAATCTTCTTGTTAAAATTATTAATAATTAAAGATCATGGTTATTATTTCAAAGAACCAAAAATACCTTTTCATCAACTATTTGGGAATAATATTAATATATTTTATTATTCAAATGTTGATTAGTATAAAAAGAAAAAAGTAATACGTTAACACAACTGAAAATACTAAAGAATAAAACTATATATCATTCAATTTAAATAATAAAAAAATACATGAAGACTTATGTTTCAACTTACTTTTTAATTATTATTCTATAGTAATTAATTTAAGGTTTGGTGGTGCAAAATATTTTTAAAATAAAAAAGTGTAGACCCTATGTAGAAATAATTTAAATTTTACTTGAATTATTATCTATTCATTGTATAATAAAGCATTAAACTTTGTCAAGTATTTCAAAGTAATTAGTATAGTAATACGATTTCAGAAAAATTAAAATGCACATAATGCAAAAGATAAATAACAATACATGTAATCGTGGTTCTATATGTGATTACACCAAAGCCTATTCTATTTCGTATTTCCTTGAAGGCGTCGAAATGTGTAATTAGCAATAGACCAAGAAATATTAAAAGGAAGAAAACAACAAGAAGAAGAAAAAATAACAATTGGGTTCGTGCATCGTACGGGTACATCATCTAGTGCATATATATATAAAAGGAAAGATGGTCAACCAAGGACATATATGTCATTTCAGAAAGACTCCTACATTATTTGTAATTCTTAAATGCAAAGTGTCATTGATACACGTAGACCCCACATTCCCATAACCACAACACTCCTTTAATTTTTTGTTGATTAGACTACTTTTGTAGGGAGTCGTGCAAGCAAATACTCATTTGTAACGTCCCTTTTCCCATTTGGTAAGATTATTGATTTTTTTTTTAGTCAATTAGAAGTTTACACAGAGAAAGTAAACTTAATTTTTAAATAATAGAGCAACAAAAAGAAATATCGGTAAATATTTACAAGATTTTCGTATTTACCCATACTGTTTTAAAGAAATTATAAATTAAAATTAAAAGATTTTCATTTATCTTGTAACGACCTGACCAGTCGTTTTGAGATCTAGTGCATCGTTCAGTGGTTTGAAGTCATGAGCAGCTCTATTTCAGGTATTATGACTCGTAGGCATGGTCGGAGTTGAATTTCGGGAAGTTTGGAGTCAAATTCGAAAGAAAATTCTCATTTCAGAAGCCTTAAGTTGGAGAAATTGACTAAGGTTGGAATTTTCAGTAAACGACCTCCGGATCAGGAATTGAAGGTTCCAGCAGGTTCGTATCATGATTTCGGACTTGGGCGTATGTCCGGATCGGGTTTTGGATAATCCGGGAGTGTTTCAGTGTGTATTGTGGAAGTCAGTATTTTTGAATAAATTACCTAAGTTTGACTTGAAGCGCATTTCAGTTATATTGATGTCTGTTTGGGATTCCGAGCCTGGGAATAGCTTCGTATGGTGATTCTGGAGTTGGGAGCGCGATCGGAAGTGAATTCGGATGTCCGTAGTTTATTTTGAAATCATTTGGCTAAAGATAGAAATTTGAAGGTTTTTGAGGAATTGAACCGGAAGTGGAAATTTTGATATCAGGGTCGGATTTCGATTTTGAAAGTTAGAGCAGGTCCGTAATGTTGAATGTGACTTGTGTGCAAAATTTTAGGTCAACCGGACATGATTTGATAGGTTTCGGCGTCGAATGAAGAAGTTTGAAATTCTAAAGTTCATAAAGATTTAATTGAGTCGCGATCCACTGTTTCGATGTTATTTGATGTGATTTGAGGCCTTGAGCAGGTCCGTATTATATTTTGGAACTTGTTGGCATGTTCGGGTTGGGCCCCCGAGGCCCCGGGTGTTAACTGGATGAGCCTCGGACCAAGTTTGAACTTGGAGAGCATAAACTGAAGCTCCCAGCTTCTGGTGTGATCTCACCTGCACTTGGATGGCCGTAGGTGCGAGCTCGCGGATGCGGGGTACGAGTCGCAGAAGCGAAAAGGCATGGGCTAGCCAGGCACCGTGGGCACGAAGAATTGGCCGCGGGTGCAAAGACCGCAACCTAAAAAATTTGGCCGCAGGTGCGAAGACCGCAGGCGTGAAGGTTTTGACGCAGGTGCGGACACCGCAGGAGTGAAGGTTTTCCCGCGGGCGCAAAGACCGCTGGGCAGTGAGTGTTTAAAGCGGGGGTTTGAGCATTTTTGATCATTTATTCATTCTTGGGCGATTTTTGGAGCTTCTTGAGAGGGATATTCTAGGTTTTTCTTCAAAATTTTCAACTTTTCCACAAGTTTTCATGATTTTCCATGTTAAAATCTAGATATAATCCAAGTAATTAACTTGCAATAGGTGAGATTGACTTACCTCCAAGTTGCTAGGTGATTTTCATTCTTGAATTTTTGACCACAAATTTGAGTATGAAATTAGAGTAAATTGTATATTTGAGTTATCAAGGCTATGGGTAATCATTATCTTCGAAAAGTTTCGGAATCTGGGCACGTGGGCCCGAGGGTAATTTTGTCAACTTTCGAATCGGAGTTGGAAATTTATATACATTAAATTGTTATAAGTATTAGAGTATATTTTCATTGGTTTGCCCGTTATTTGGATAGTTTTGGGGCGTTATGCATCAATTTGAGTCGTCGGAGGGGCTTGGAGGCCGGTTATGAATCTTCAGAGCGAGGTAAGTCTCATTTCTAACCTTGTGAGGTGTATTGTCCCCATAGGTGAACTAATTAAATATGTGCTACTATTTGTGGGGGCTACGTACGCACGAAGTGAAGAGGGTCCATGCGTAGCTACTATTATGCTTATGTCCGGGTAGTCTAGGACCCACAAGCATGCCTTACGTGTTGTACATGTGATCCTACCAATAATATTAGACTGATAATGCTATTGAATTTGTAATTTATTTCCTAAGAAGGCTAGAGTATATCTTTTCTTAATCATTTAGAAAGAGAATTGACTCCTTCGTGGATAATTGTATTCCTGATAAGGTTATATTATTGAATATTATTAAACTGGGCAAATGAATTTCGAGAAAAGATTTAAAGACCATTTTTGTGACTTTTAAAAGAGAAATTTGTCATTTACTTGAGTATTTGTTTTCCCGATGTAGTCGGGGTGGACTGTTTGATTGTGCATGACTGCATGTGACCGCTTCGCAATTTACATTCCCCGAGCAGAGTGTTATTTCCCCTACTCTCATGGGAGCGGTTCGTACGTCACGGCGAGATTGAAAGATGTAATTATGGTCCGGGCCGTTCGACCCTCGGCAGTACACAGATATGATTATTATGATGGCTCAGGCCGGTTGTCCTTATCCCGTATGCGCATGTTTAATTGTTGATGATTTCATGGATTTTGAAGTAATTGTTTATTTAATATATTTGGGGAAATGAAGTAGTAATTGTTTATTTACTTTCAGTATTTATTTGAATTATAGTTATCTTTAATGTTTACTATTTTTATCATCCTCGTATGCCTATTACTGATATCATATCTTGTTAAATTAATTTGTTGGACCTTAGTGAGTCTCAAGTCGACCTCTCGCCACTACCTCTCTGAGGTTAGGCGGGATACTTACTGAGTACACGTTGTTTTTGTACTCATGCTATACTTGATGTGCATTTTGTTGCACAGGTACCTTCATAGCAATATGGCTGACTTGGAGAATTAGACGAGCTGCATTATTCGGAGACAACCCGCAGTCGGCAGAGTCTTCCTCTATGTATTGCATTCTCATTTTTATTCCTTGTCCAATTTGTATTTCGGACAAGTTTTGTAATTTGTAAAATTCTTAGAAATTGCTCATGCACTTGTGACACCGGTTTCTGGGATGTGTTTGGAGATTTAATTTAATAAATGGAATGGTTTACCTGTCGTATTTATTTGATAAACTTTTATTTTCTATTATAACTTGTAAGTAAAAGGTAATGATTTTGGAAAAGATGTTAAACAGAAATTTATTTTAACTAATTAATGATTGTCTTGTCTAACGGTGGTGTCCGGCGCCATCACGACCTTAGTAGATTTTGATTAGTGACATATCCACACTATTTGAAGGCGATTTCAATCTAGAAAATTTCATATTCAAAAGTAAATTTAAAAAGTATAGTTTATTAAATATCAAAAGTTACTGTAAGTGATGAGATTTGTTTTAATCTACATGGTTTGAACTCATTCTTCCATGATAAGTTTTCAAGTATCAATGAATTATCCTAAACATTATTTGTTATAATTTTTTATATTGTTTCACTATAAAAATTAACATGTGATAAATCCATAGAAAAATAAAAATATTTCTCTTATCTCCTTAATTAAGAAAAAATTAAAAACCTAATAATAATTAATATCGGCTTCTATCGTATGTTTAATATTTTATCACCAATTAACATCATTTTAAACGAGTTGAAATAAAATATAATTTGAACTACTATATTGAATTAATATCATTTATATCAGGTTAATATTTGTTTAGTGCCTTTGGTTCTCTTTGTTTGAAGTAGTAAATTGCCTCTTTAGAGATGCAAGTCCCCTTGGAAGTTTTCTTTATTTACAGTACTAAAAATTTCTCTTGATGTTGTTCATGTTAACTTTCATCAAGTAGCCGATTGTTCCCACTGTTGAAACTATTGTGAATCCAATTTGGATGTATTCAAGAATAGTTTACAGATAGATTGGTAAGCTTCTTATTCTAGAAAATTTGTTAATATAGATGACATTTGTAGTTTTAATGTAGTCTCTTGTAAAGTATTCAAATACTCGAGAAAATAATACCACTGAAATTAAATTTTCAATTTGATGTTTATGTTTGATATGGATGTTAAAAATGAGTATTATAAAACGTAGTTATTTTATGCTAATTGGAGCAATTTAAACATATTATAATTTATAATTTAATTTTAAGTAAAGTATTAAAATAAACAAATTATAAATTGTGATCACCAATATCATCCTCTATCCGTGATTAAAGGAAGATAACAAGGACCGATTTATTTATCAAAACATTAATTGACTAAGAGTACAATGTTGGGCCTTTCCTCATATATATATATATATATATATATATATATATATATATATATGTGTGTGTGTGTGTGTGTGTGTGTGTGTGTCTCACGGCCCATTTTCCCCCTCCGTAACACGTCGTGACGGCACCTAGTCACTACGACTAGGTAAGCCTATTAACATTGAAATAACAGAAATAAAAAAATAATGGAACAACTAAGCTTCATCGATACTATATAATGGTAGCTGCCTCTCGACATATACAAGTAAAACCAATACGCGAATATACACAATATTCCCCAAAACCCGGAAATCACGAGTCACAAGCTCTAAGAAAAACTGTCTAAATTGTCTCCTATACATAGTCTAAGAGATAAGGAGGGAAAATCGGTACAAAAGGTAGAGAGGGACTCCGAGGATCTGTGGGCGCGTGCAAATATACCTTGAAGTCTCTAGTGGGCTGTTGCGGCTGCACTAATAATGAGGCGGACGAGAGGTACCTGGATCTGCACATGAAAAACATGTGCAGAAAGGGCGTGAGTACACCACAACGGTACCCAATAAGTGCCAAGCCTAACCTCGGTCGAGTAGTAACGAGGTTAGGTCAGGGCCCTAGTGGAACATATAATAAATAATGAAACAAAACAAAGGAGATATCACAATAATAGAGACTGAAATGTAACAAGGAACGAATCATGGAAAAAACAGCCCAGAACACAGCAGTTCAATAGGGGGTCTCCCAGGATACCGTCCCATAGTCCCAAACATAAATGTGCAGGGGGATCTCCTGTGATAGCATTCTGTATTTCCAAAGTAAATATGCAAGATAGGGGGATCTCCCAGAATACCATTTCGTAGTCCCAAAGTAAATATGCAGTATAGGGGGATCTCCCTGAATACTATTCTGTAGTCCCAAAGTAAATATGCAGCATACGGCAAGATTCAATAATTATAGCACGGAGTTTCATAACTTACCCTAAGTGTAAGCTAAGGAAAAGCATGTAAAACAACTAAGCATATTGCACGTAGTTCAAGTAAACAGTTAAGGCAAATAGGCATGCTTTCTTAGTCTAACATAATGCTACAAGAGCTAATAAGTTCAAATAAGAGGAAAGACACATTTGCTTTTTAATGAAAATTGGGTTTTACAACAAACAGTCGGTGTACGTACTCGTCACCACACGTACACAGCGCTCAAATAACAACAAAAGCACCAATCCTACGGGGAAGTTCCTCCACACAAGGTTAGGCAAGTCACTTACCTTAAACCAAGCTCAATCAATTTGCCACGAGTATCCGACTCTGAATTGCCCAAATCTAATCAAAACCAATTACATAACATAAATACAATTACAAGAAACTAATCTAACGAATGGAATCAAATTTAAGGCAATGAATTGGAAAATCGCTCAAAAATCCTTCACGGGCCCACGTCTCTGAATCGAGTAAAAATTACCAAATAAGAACACACATTCACTCACGAGTTCACTCATACAAAAATCATCCAAATCGACGCCTAAATCCCACTCAAATCTCATATTTTTGGTTGGGGAAATTTTTTCCCCAACTTCCTCACTCAAATTTCTTAATTAGATAAAGAATACAACAATAGATTAATGAAATATGATCAAAATAGGGTTTGGAATTGTTACCCAATGTTTTCCTCTGAAAAAAACTCTCGAAAATTTGCCTTCCTCAGAGCTCTCAATCGAATTTTTGTGATATGAACTCACATCATAGAAAATCCCCTTTTCTGCCTAGCGATTTCCACTTCTGCGATCCCAAGACCGCATCTGGGGAAGAACCATCGCAGGTGCGAAATCCACTTAAATGGGCTGGGACCGCATTTGTGAGCACTGGGTCGCTCCTGCGAGAACTGGGCCGCTCCTGCGAGCCCGCTCCTGCGGTTCCCCAACCACGCTTACACTTCCGCTTCTGTGGACACTCTACCACACCTGCGATCCCAACTGACAAGGCCCATATCCGCATATACGGTTCCGTAGCCGCTTCTACGACTCCGCACCTGCGGCCCAAAGTGCGCAGGTGCGGTTACACCAGATACAGCAACATCAACAATTCACCTTAGTCCATTTCAACCTGTTAAGCACCCAAAACTCACTTGAGAGCCCAGGGACTTCAACCAAATGTACCGTAGTTGAGCCTTCAAACCACATCTAACAACATCAAAAACATGAATTCAACCCTAATGAACTTTGAATTTCCAAATTTTACCAACGATGTCGAAATATATCAAATCTCGTCCGAATGACCTCAAATTTTACACAAAAGTCAAAAATGACACTACGAACCTACTCCAACTTTTAGAATTCCGTTCTAAGCCCGATATAAAAATTTCCACTGCCGACAAAAATCACCAAAATTCCAACTTTTGCCAATTCAAGCCTAAATCTACTACAGACCTCCAAATCACATTCCGCGCGCGCTCCTTATTCCAAAATCACCTAACGGAGCTAACGGAACCATCAAAAATTGAATCTGAGGTCGTTACACACAAGTCGACATCCGGTCAACTTTTCCAACTTAAGCTCCCAAATAAGAGACTAAGTGTCTCAATTCACTTCAAAAACCAATACGAACCCTCCCCACAACACAAAATAGCAGAATTAGATATGGGGAAAGCAGTTAATAGGGGATCGGGGCTCTAACTCTCAAAATGGCTAACCTGGTCGTTACAATATGTATGTATGTATGTATTAAGAGGAACCAATATTAGCAAAAACACTCATGTTTTAGTCACTTAGGCATTTTATCAAATACCTTATGGGCGTAAAGCCTCATAACCCTTATTAATAGTGTTTTCTTCACTCAATTCTCATTCTAATACTTCTAGGTGATTCTACAATCCCCAAATAGATGTAACTGACACAATTTCTCATCAACCAAATATTTACAACAATCTTAAGTCAACAACCCAAAACCCTAGAATAGTTCATATAGTTCCCTTTATCAAAAATATTTACTACTGTCCAAATAACTCATCATTTTATAGCTATAAATGATTAGGGAGTAGAAGCATTACCTTTTTGAAGTTCAATCCTCTTGAATTCGAGTTCTACGGCTTTTTTCCCAACAATGATATCTCGATTGAATATCTAATGATTTGAAGAGTATACCCATGTTAATAAGATATTGGAAAACTGAAATTAACTTCGCATCATCATTAGAACTTACCTTGGATGATTTATGGACCTTGGAGGAAGTTGGGTTCTTGAGAGCTTCCCTTTCTAGAGAAAACTTGCGTGTTTGGGGTGTTGTGAATGAGGTAGGACTTAAATAAGTGTACACGTCCAAAATTAAGTAGAAAATAAAAGTGGCTCGAATAAACATCGTCAGTGCGGGGGCATCATTAGAGGAGCCAAAATAATAGTGCAAGGTGCCATCAAAGGCGCCAAAACTACACGGCCTTGCATCATCAGGGACACCAAAGTTAGTGCTTTGGATAGTTCCTTGCACTGTCTAAGGCTGTGAATTTTCATGGCTTTGCACTGTCTAAGGCTGGAAGACAAAAGTTCCATTAACTTAATTTATTTTATTGAATCTTATGCACCTCACTCTCTGTCTTGATTCCAAAACAATTATTTCCACACATACTCATTCCTATTCTTCCAATGTCTACAATGTCACATTAATACTCGATTAATACATCCACACCGAATCAAAATTTTCGGAGTATTACATGTATTCCAGGGCAGCGGGCTCATGTTGATCAGGTTCTAGGTGTTATGCCGGTATGGCCCGTGATTGTGGTTCACTCTGAGGTCAGTCCAGTGGCATCAGAGAAGGAGCAGGAAGACTAGAGAGGTTCAAGAATTATTTTTCTCGTACTTTTAGTGGCGTGGATTTTGAGAATGTATAGGGTTTTCTAGACAGTGTCATCGTATTTTGTGCACTATAGGCATAGTAGATATGAGCAGGGTCGACCTTACTATTTTCCAGCTGAAGGAGTCAGCATATAGGTGGTGGAAGGCTTATGAGGAGAGTAGGTCGGCTGATGCAGCGCCCTTACTTGGGCTCAATTCACAAATATTTTTTAGGGAGTTTGGTACACATACCCTCAGGGATGCGTTGCACACAAAGTTCGAGTAGTTGCACCAGGGAGATATGATTGTGTCCAAGTATGCTATGAGGTTCAGTATGTTAACTCATCGTGCACCTGCTTTGGTTTGCACCGATATAGAGAGAGTCTGCAGATTTATTGAGGGACTCAATTATGGCCTCAAATTTGGGATAGCATGGGAGTTGGAGAATGATACTCCATTTCAGCAGGTTGTGGAGATCTTTAGGAGGTTGGAGCGCATCTACGACCAGGAGAGAGGGGATAGGGAGTCCAAGAGGCCTCTAGATTTTGGAGGGTTTAGTGGTTCTTGCTCTACAGCCTCAGCTCTTCATGGAAGAGGTTTTATCAGTCGACTAGTTCATTCTGCACTTCAGGCTACTCGCATAGCTCCAACTATTCAGGGACCCCAGAGTACTTATTTCGGACAACCATCTTCCAGTGAACCTCTTACACGAGGTTCCTATAGTGGTTATTCTAGCCGTCCGAGTCATACTCGGTACCAATGCTTATGACTCCGTGGATGTATAATTGTTGATCATTTTCGACTATGTTATGTTAGTTATTAATTTTTATTTAATAGCTAAATTATTTTATTCTATTAACCTCTTCATGTGTTAGGCTTACCTAGGTTTAGAGACTAGGTGCCATCATAATTTTATGGACGATAGTCTGAGCGCACTATTCAGATATTGGAGGACATGTTGCGGGCATGCTTTATGGATTTTGGGGTCAGTGGAACAAGTTTTATCCTCTAGTGGAGTTTGCCTACAACAACAGTTACCGGTCGAGAATCTAGATGGCTCCGTACGAGGCCTTATATGGGAGGCAATGTCGTTGGTTGATTGGTTGGTTTGAGCCTCGTGAGGCTAGATTGTTGAGCACTAATTTGGTCCATGATGCTTTGGAAAAGGTTAAGGTGATTTAAGAGCATCATGTACAGATTAGTCCATGAAAATGAGTTATGCAGATCGGAAGGTTCGAGATGTGGCCTACATGGCAGGTGAGAAGGTTCTTCTCTGAGTGTCTCCAATGAAGGACGTTATGCCGCTTAGGAATAAGGGCAAGTTGAGCTCGGGTTTATTAGCCCATTTGAGAGCTTAGAGAGAGTTAGGGATGCTGCTTATAGGCTTGCAATGTCTCCTAGCCTGGTAGGGGTACGCCCGGTATTTCATGTGTCCATGCTTCAGAAGTACTATGAGTATAGATCACATATTTTAGACTTCAACACGGTACATCTTGATGAGAATTTAACCTATGAGGAAGAGCCGGGGCCCATTCTAGACTGACAGTTTTGAAAGTTGAGATTTAAGAGTTTTCCTTCTGTGAAAGTGCAATGGAGAGGTTAGCTGATCGAGAAGGGTACGTGGGAGTCCGGGTCCGATATGCAGAGTAGATACCCCCACCTTTTTACCAGTCCAGGTACACTTTTTTGTCAGTTCGAGGATGAATGCTTCTTTTAGAAGTGGAGAACAGGACAACCCTATAGGTTGTTTTGAGTACTAGCCTTTATTTTTGTATTTCGAGACCTCTTGTAACTTCATTTGATGTTATATGACTTGGTGCATTGTCCGTGTCATTTTTCGCAAAGCTTTTATGTGAAATTTTGAAGAAAACATAATTTTTACTTAAAATAAGGCTAGAGTTCATCACGGTCAACGTTTTTGTAAACGATCTCGAATCAGAATTTTGATGATTTTGTTAGGTTCGTATGATATTTTTGGACTTGTACGCATGTTTGATTGGGGTCCCGAGTGACCTGAGCGCATTTCGGCACATTTTGTGAAAATTGGCAAATATTGAGTTTTAAGTTGAAAAGTTTGAGTTTCATAATCGATTCTTGATATTTGATGTTTTTTATATGATTTGAGTTAGAGAGTGAGTTTGCATGATGTTATTACGCTTGTGTGTATTCTCGGATTGGAGTCCGAGGGGCTCGAGAAAGTTTTGGAGTTTTGGAAGGACTGAGTGGCAATTGTTGAGGGTCTGGAAATCTCGCATTTGTGAGGTCCTGCTTGCAAATGCAAGCATCGCTTTTGCAATCAATGTATCGCATTTGTGAAATGGGGCTGGGTGGATGTCTTCGCATTTGCAAGGCCAGGTTCACTTTTGAGGGGGTTGGACCTTCGCATCTGCAAGCATCTTGGTTGCATTTGCGACCCCTGAGCGTTTCTAGGATCGCATTTGCGCGTGTAGGGGTTGTTATAAATGCGAGGTTTTTGTCGCATTTGCGACTTCTGAGGAACTGTGGTACAATTTGCGTTTGCAGACCATTGTTCGAGTTTGCTGGCATCGTAATTACGAACAAGAGTTCGCAATTGCGATCCCTGCAGCTGGCTAAAAGGTGGAAACTCGGGACTTAGCCACAACGACACCCCCTGAACCTAAATAGCCAAAATTCCACGAATCTAATGCTCCCAATGCAC
>ML406098.1:0-88974 GCA_005239525.1 Nicotiana knightiana
GGGGGTTGGTGGTGGTAAGGGGTAGGGGTGGCAAGAAAAAAAAAATAGAAAAATTTTAAAAAAAGTAAAATTTAAGCGACTACATAAATTTCTAAATAACTTGTGTTGAAATCCCTTTGTTTTGTGTGAGTTTCATGAGTTGTATTTGAACTGCTTAATGAGTCAAAATGAGTTATAAAAAATAATGGGTTAACTGGGTCTCAAACCAAATAAACCCATAAGTTAAAATATTTGTCGCCCAACCCATTAATCTCTGGACGGATTGGGCGGATTGAATGTACTTGGGCTCAAATTGCCACCCCTGCTGTAACCCACCTAAACCTTAACTTTGTTGTAAGAGTTCATTGTACTTGTCTATTTGTCGCTTACAACTAAATCGCAAATGTACTGCTGCTTCTGTTGTAAAAGTGAAAGAACTACAAATAGGAAATTCGCTCAATCACTAAAGAAAACTGATTTCCTGGCTTACAATTACAGCCTTTAGGAAGTACGCAAAGAAACTAACATAATCTTTGCAGATTACTGAATTGAATCTTTGCGGTGCATTCCAAGCTTTTCTGGCTTTGCGTAATTAGCTGGAGATTGCATAGTGGGTAATATGAATAACATCTTCAGGCCTTGATGGTGGATGACTTTTGTTTCTCATTCTCAAAGCTTGATAATCTTTGTAGTAAAATCCTCTGTATTTTGGTGGCTCCCCAATCTCTTCAGTAAATTGTGGCAACGGTTCAATCCACTTGTCTCCTTGGATATTATAGAAGAAAGCAAACGAATGTCGGTGTCTTCCTATTTTTCTCACAACTCTATGAGTTGCACTCTTAAATTTGTTGTTGCTCAGCACCTTCAATAAGTATCCAAGTTACACAAAAAGATCAGTAACACTACCAAATTTCTAGTTAGAATTTATTAATTACTTCTCTTTTTTCAATTTATTAAAAAGGAATGGCAGATTTTTCAAACTTGCGATTTTATGTATGTCATGATATTTATGTAGTTATAAGAATATGTCAATAAAGATAAAATGAGAAGTTTAAATTAAAATTATTTTTAAATATAAAAAGATAAACTTTTTGTGGAACAAACTAATAAAGAAAGAGTGTCACACTAAATGCAACAAAAAATATAATTGGAGGTAAAGGCCCGCACCCACTGTTCTATACTCCTTCCGGTTCACAATAAGTGACCAGTTCTTTTTTCATTTTGGTCTAAAATAAGTGTCCTGTTATGTAATCAAGAAAGAATTCAATTTATTTTTACAAAATAACCCCTATGTACATATCCCTAAAAAGTTTTCTTACTCCTCACATTAAATATTTAATTAGGGATAGTATAGTCATAATAGGTAGTTTTGGTATTTTTTTAATGGGTGTGCTAAAAGCAAATTAATCACTTATTGTGAACCGGAGGGAGTACCAAATAAATGATGTAACACACGTGTTTTTCATACACATTTTTATCACTTAACGATGGTTATGGTATGTATTCTCACTTTAAGCCTTAGCTGCTAAATGCTGGGTGCAATTGTTAAAATTTTTACCTGAATAACATCACTTATATTGACTACAATTCTGCCTTCAGCTGGAATTACCGGAATCCATTCTCCATTTTTTCGAACTTGTAGTCCACCAACTTCATCCTGGATAACGAATGTGATACAATTTCCATCTTCATGTTCACTTATGCCATTGTTTTCTGCGTTAGTTGCTGGATAGTAACGCAAAGCTACCATGAAATCCCAGCTTCTGTCATGATTATATTCCTTAAGGAAATTTGGAGGGAGGCCAAGGCAGTCATTCAAGATGCTCTCCAAAAGTTCACCAACTTTCCCGAAATGGGTATACATCTCTTCAACTACTTCCCTAGAAAACAAAATTAGATGGAATTAATTGCGCTTGCTACCAAGATATTAAAGTATTTTCATAACGAAAAGTGTTTTGTGGGAAAACAAATATTTACTTCAAATTATTATTTTTCAGTATTTGGTTACCTTGGATGTGAAAAAGGATTTTTACTAAATGGAGAAAATGACTTCCCTCAGATAAAAATGGAATTACTTTCTTACAAATATCCCTATTCTTACTCCGTAGCGTAGGGTGTTTTCCAAGGTGAGAGCCTGAGATGAAGCATTTATTTAATTCGAGGTGAGGCGAAAGTCTCGAGACACTGGGCGTTAGTCCCGCAAATCTTTAATTTTTAAAGTTAATGATTAATAATATAGCATTATAACATCAAAAACAATTTCAAAGATATATTAAAAATTCAAAAAAACTAAAAAGTATTAAAGAAACTCATATAAAATAAAATATTTCCTATATATGGTTTGCAAGTATAAATAACGCAATGCTGTTAAAGTTACTACGAAATACAAATTAACTACAACGTCTTAACTTTTAAACAGTTAAATATCATAATTTCTTTAAAATATTATCAAACTGCATATTTACCTCCTTAAAAGTAAATACTCACTAAATTTTATCAACACTATAATGTTAAATATTACTCCTTCATGAATAAATACAAAATTATTTTTAAATAGTAAAATAACAAATGTATGATTATTTTGATAGACACAGAACTAAGACATAAAGATCTATCAAGTAAAGATATAAATTTTTGTTATCTATTTTCAGAAGAAATATTTAAATGATATTTATCCTCTCGATGTTCTCAATTACTAAATATATATACTATGGTTCGTTATTTGAGTTATTCACGATTTTCATATTCCTCTAGATAAAAAGAATTTTTTTCATTCATTTGTTAAAGAATTTGAGACTCAACAATGTTAATTAGTGAATTTCAATACAAGATTTGCCTAGGAACTGTGTTGGGCGAGTCTCGAACGTTAGGTGTGTTTAGGGCACACAGTCGGACGTAATCCTCACAGAACTAAGCTCCACACATAAACCTCAAGGCATTTGATAGTGCCCATCCCCGAAGCGAGCTCCGAAGCGAGTCCAGAAAAGCCTTTTAAGGGCTTACTTAAAAAACAGTAAGATACTGTTGTCAACTTTTAGTACTTGTAATAATTCATAGTTGTCAAAAACTATTCTCGTCTTACCTTATCCTGCACCTAGGACGAGTACTATACGTCAACAATCGACCAAACACCGAAAAATGTTGAAGAAAATAGACATTATATATCCCTCCAAATCAAACACATAAGTGTAATTAGTTGTTGTGCTTGTCTACTTTTACATGTGATCAAGAGAGCTTCAATTGCAATTAATTGCACTAAATGTTACTTTTACATGTGTATACGATAAAATCGGGGAAGTTCGATTTTAAGGCTTCTGCAGCGTTTCGAGTTTCGACCTCGATTGTATTGGAGCAGAACCCGAAGTTCAACCCCGGAGTGCATTCCCCGAGGACGTATTCCGAGAGATCGATATACCTCGAGGCAAGGTAAAGATCGAAGACCATCATAGAAAAGCGGAAAATTCCTAAAAGGCACCGTGACATTAAATAGTTGTACCGGCTGTTTATCTTTGTAATAATTATACGTATACTATGTTGGGATTTCCCCTCTTATATAAAGGGGACCCTTGTCATTTTGTAACCTACATGATATTCAATACAAGAACAAGAACATTCTCTACTTTCTAATTCAAACATTTTCTATAATTGTTTAATTGATTTATTGCGTTTCATTTATCGTGTTCATTAATTATTCTTCATTTATTGCTCGTGATTGATCATAAAAAAGGCCATGCTCGAGGCCTTCAATACTGTTATACCTTCTTCGACCGCCTTCTATCAAACCCTCGAGCTCGACCTCGGTCGAAGAATTTACATTATCCTTCGCTCTTATCTCATTTTTCTTAACTCTCATTTAGCATCTGCCGCCCAAACAACTAATATTAAAATATATTATATATTTTTAAAATCACAAAATTAAATATAATTGTAATTACCATTTTCAAGATAAACAAGATGAAGCTAAGAAAGATCAAAGGTAAACGTACTTGAAATCACATGGATTGCTTGGCAACGAATTGAAGCTGGAACTAGGAGAAAACATGAGCAAGTATTCATTCTTATCAGCTGAGTGTTCAGGTTGCTTGCTGTAACCAGCTGGGAGAGGTGAACTTGATCCAGGACTTGATTTTTGCTTCTCCTCATCTGGGTATGCAAAGAATGTCTTTGATAGGCTCAGAACGCGATTCATCAGATCAAGAGGCACCCCATGGTTCACTATTTGGAAAAACTCATAGTTGGAGCAGGCTTTGGTTATACTCTTCATAACTTTGCTCTTGCCAATTTCATCACCCTCTGTAAAGAAAGGGGAGAGATCTATTGTTGGAATTGCAGCATTTTCAGCCATTCAGATTCAGGGTCTTACTTTTCGTTCAGTCCGCCACAGCAGATTGTCCTAGGATAAATAGAAGCCACCTTACTTTTGCTGTCCTACTAGCAGAAAAATATTCGTCCTCGACGGCAATACACTACTTTATTCAATTTTGTGCAAAATAAAATGAGCTAGTAGGAGAGAACTACAGCAAACATATTCATTTTTCTCATAGGTATGTGATTGGTTATTGGGAGGAAATCTAATTGTTGCTATTATAGCTATATATATATATATATAAGTCAAGAGAAATGACGTTGGAGCATGAGCTTTAATTAAGCAGAGCAGGAGCCAGCTAGGAACAACTTATAAGACATGAGCGCTTGTCGTTTTCCTTACCCTTTCAAATCTTAAAAGGCATAGGACAAATAAAGATACTTCGTTAAGACCAAAAAAAGATACTTCGTCTATTCCAATTTATTTCGATAGTTTGGCTCGCAACAACAAATAAAATAACAAAATTAAGAAAATAGATCTTGTGGTTTTAAAGAGTCAGGAACTAAAGTAATACGAAAATTCGGAAGATAAAAAATTAATATGGAAAAAAGAAAACAATAGTGCATATAGCACATGCATACCAATAAAAATGCCCAAACGGTTATTTTCCGAATTTGGTTATAGATTTGGGGGTCAAGAATTTGATGAGTTCCGATTGACCTGAAGTTTAATAGGTCTATCAAAAACGATTTGGTGAAAGACCCTCACTGCTATGCAATGACTCACGTTATTTTTAGGCGTTTCGAGCTCGTTTAGATAGGGGTTTAAGTAGTTTATCGGATTAAATGAGTTTTAAATATGAAAAATTATTCTTTTTGTCAGTTTTATTTATGTTAAATCTAGAACATGGTTACACAAGACGATTCAACTTGATATATATGATATATGCAAAGAATGTAAATCATATTGATTTAATCTTAAATTTGCCTAAAATGATTTATTCGAGTTTGGTCTAGTTTTGCTTATCATGAGTTTCATGATCTCCAATTAACCTGAAATTTTGATGGGTTCACGATCGGGTAAGAAATATTCATTGTTATGCAGTGAAGTATGTCGTATTTCGGCACTTTGAGATTGTTTAGATGGGTTTTTCGGCGATTTGTGGATTAAAATGTGATTTGATTATGAAAGTCATTCTTTATGCCGGATTTAGTTATGTCAAATCTAAAATATAATAACTCATATCGATTTAACATAAATTGATACTCACTCTGTTTCAAATTAGACGAGGTAATTTGATTTGACACAAAGTTTAAGAACGGAAAGAAGACTTTTAAAGCATGTGGTCCCAAAATCTTATGGGATAAAAGTTTTGTAGGGTCATAATATTTGTATCGCTATAAAAGTGTGGGTAAAATAAAAAGTTCAAGGTTAAATTATTTCTAAATATAGAAATGTGTTATTTTTTTGGAACGAACTAATAAGAGAAATGTGTCATTTAAATTGAAACAGATGGAATATATGATAAAAATATAAGTCATATTTTTAAATTCCTAAAATCTGCTTAAAATCGTAAATTTTCTGAATTTGGCCCAAATTTAGAGATCATGACATTTACTATTTTCAATTGACCTTAAATTTGGTAGGTAAATTGAAAATCATCCACTGAGTTATACACACCGCCACACAGTGCTACACAATGAGTAACACATTTTTTTAAGCATTTCAGAGCTGTTTGGATGGTTTTTGGGATTTTTTTCGAATTTTGAAACTTAATTGTCAAAGAAAATAGATGGTTGTGATTATCTTGAGATATGAATTAACCCAAATGATTTCCACTGTCTATTTACAGTGAGATAATAAATTTATGTAACATTTTAGGTCTTTCTTTATATTTGATAAATTTATTATTAACTCACTGAGTATAATTACTAATTATTGATAATTTGTATTGACTCTCCATTTAAGTTTTCCCGTTGAATCAATTTTATAATTATAATGCAACCATGATTAAGTAGTGATAGGAATATGTTTCTATGGTCTTCCACTATTAATTTCAAGTGAGTAATAAATTTATGCGCCGACTTTAGGTCTTGCTCCATATCGGATAATTTATTGTAAGCTCAGTCGGTAAAATACTAGTAATTGATATTATGTATTTACTCTCCACTGAGTATACATGTTGGATAAATGGAACTGGAGTAGTTAATTATGATATTCACTTGGCTTAAATTAACGGGATACTCTATATCTGAGTTAAGTCTATTTTAATTTATTCGAGTGAATAATCTGGCGTTAAGTATGTATGTTGCATGAGTAGTTCAAATTGGTCAAGGATGGATCTTAAGATTTATTAAAAGTAGAGGTATTACCAACTTAAGGATCGTGTTTAAAAGGATATATGACTAAGAAATATTTCTGCTCCAAAGGAAAGAGAAATTGTGATAAGTTAGAACTAATCCATTTTGATTGTGATGTCCAATGAATATATAGGTAAGAGGTGACTTTGAGTATTTTTATGAGGTTCATAAATGATTAGTCATAACATGAATATTTATTTGATGCATCATAATTCTGAATGATATGAATAATTCAAGGATTCTAAGGCTTGATATGGAGAAACACCATGAGAATATATTAAATCACTATGATCTTATCGTAGGTGGCTAGCACTCTTCTACATAGTTCATTAGTTGCTTATTGGAATCAGGAATTGTATCTCTATTATCTATACCAGGTACTCCATAATAAAGTGGTGTAGTAGAGAGAAGAAATAAGATTGTTATGGAGATATTTAGATTAATGATGAGTTATTCGAATTTATTTCTTTTTTTCATTATGGGATATGCCTTAGAAACTGCAAATTACAGTCTGATTTTAGTTCCTTCTAAGTCAGTATCTTGGACGCCCATAGAATTGTGGACGTAACCTAAGTCCAGTTTCCAGCAAGTTCAGATATGGAACTGCCCAATCTATAGGCTAAAAGGAAAACGAATATGATGAAATCAAGAACGAATGTTAGCGTGTTTTATTGGATATCCAAGGAATGAAAGTAGGTTTATTTTATACTAGTTCCCCACAATAGGATTATTTAACAAACTATGTTCCGGAAGTAAACTAGTTTTATAGGAACTAATAAAAGAAATAACATATGAATCATCTGAAAATTTGGACGCTCAAGAACATACAACTCTACAAATCGAAACTGACGTTCCGTTGTATTTAAGTAGTGGGAGAAACGTTAATAGACAAACAGAAATCTACTATCTCCAAGTAATAGTGGTGATATTGAGCAGATAATACTACAGGAAGAAATCATTAGCATTTCAAAAAATTAATGAAGATAATATAAGTAGTACTTCGTCGTAGAAGGAGAATAATAGGAAAAAAACATAGTTCGGTATATGCTCTTTAGATAGTGTGACGATCCGACCTGTCGTTTTGAGTATTTTAGACCCGATCCACTATTTATTACCTCTTCTATGTTGTATTATGGATATGTGATTTTCCGGGGATGTTTAGTTTTGTTTCGGGTGAGTTTCGGAGTGAAATAGGATACATAATCCCTAAGTTGGAGCTTAAGTTGAAAGAATTGATCGTAGTTTGACGTTTATGTAGATGACTCCAGAATGGAGTTTTGACGGTTTCAATAGCTTCGCATGGTGATTTTGGACTTAGGAGAATGTTCAAATATTGATATGGAGGTCCGTAGGTCGTTTCAACTTGAATTGACGAAAGTTAGAAAGTTGAAGGTTTTGAAGGTTGAGAAGTTTGACCGAGAATTGACTGTATTGATATCGGGGGTCAGATTCAAATTTTGAAAGTTGAAATAGGTTCTCCATGTCATTTATGACTTGTGTGCAAAATTTGAAGTCAATCAGAGGTCTTTTGGTATAATTCGGCATTACTTTTGCAATTCGGAATTTCATAGTTTCAATAGGCTTGAATTGGGTTGCGATTCGTAGAATCGATGTTGTTTGATGCGATTTTTTGTCTCGAGTAGGTCCGTTATGTATGGAACTTGTAGCTATATTTGTAACGGGTTCCGGAGGCCTCGAGTGTTTTGGATTGAATCTGGATCAAATTTGGACTTGTGTGATTGCTGAAGCTAGGCTGTGTCTGGTGCAACCACACCTGCATACCTTGGGTCGCAAGTACAGCACCGCAGATGCAGCTTTTCAGTCGCAGAAGCGAGTTTGGTCTTACCCAGCTGGTACAGCAGATGCGGTCAATGCTCTACATATGTGGGCGCACAGAACCGATCTAGAGGTCGAAGAAGCGAGGGCACAGATGCGCTTGGGTGGTCTGCAGAAGCGGAATCTCAGGACCTTACTGAGAACTGCACCTGCGATGAAAATTCCGCAGATACGGCTATGGTTTTGCAAATGCAAATTCACTGGGAAGAAAAAGGCTAAGTTCGAGGGTTTGATTTCATTATTCATTGTTGGACCTAAAGAGCTCGGTTTGTGGCGAGATTTTCTAGAAATTCATCGGGGTAATATATTCTAACTCAGTTTTGGTTATATTACACGAATCCATTGTTATTTTCATTATTTAAATAGTGATTTGAGTTGGAAATTTCAGGAAAATGTGAAAACTTTTTAGACTAAATTTTAGGGTTTTGAAAGGAATTTTGTGGTTGGGTTCGAGTAATTCTTGTATGATTGGACTCGTTATCGAATGAGTGTTCGGATTTTGTAATTTTGATTAGGTTCTAAGATGCGTTCCCGGGATTGAATTTTCAGTTTCTTTTTATTTCTCTTTAAAGATCGTAACATTATTGTTAGGAATAGCTTCTTACAGTTATATTTATGGTATGAAGTTGTTTTTGCTAGAATCGAGCCGTTCTATGTTGGATAATCGAGGGAAAGGCTTACTAGTGGATTGAGTAGCGTGTTTTGAGGTATGTGTCTTGCCTAACTTTGTGTGGGGGGAATTATCTCTTATGATTGGTGTTGGTTTGCGTTAATTGTGATATGTGGAAGCCTTGTATGCAAGGTGACGAGGGTGTACACGGTATAAATGTGGAAATTTACCGGTTTTAGCTATGTATATTCCTTACATGCCTTAATTGAGTTACCTTAACATGTTATAATCATCATCATTAGCTTATCTTCACATGCTCTACTTCTCTTATCTCTTACTTGTTAATTGCCTTTACATGTTTAGCTGAAGTATTGTTTCCTCTATTCCATATTTATTATTTAACCATTGTGTTCTTTACCGGAAGTTGTTATTTTTGGAATATCTTGTTGTTGAAATTGGTATTGAGCTATAAAGGTGGTGATTTAAATTGAGGCAAAGTTGTGAAGGTGTGAAATACTATTCGTGTTGAGTTATTCACTTCCGGTTGTTATTGTGTTACTCTTGTGCATATCGTGGTTGAATCATGGGCTATTTGTTGTGAAAACACTATCATTGTTGGTTTCTTGGAAAATTATGATATTAAGCACTTGAGGTGCGATTTGTGATACATTGTGATATTGATACGCATGCAGTGGTATAATGATTTGGGATTGAAACACATTCAGTGAGATAAGGTGGGTTTGATTCGCGTGTCG
This sequence comes from Nicotiana knightiana, assembly GCA_005239525.1. Lineage (NCBI taxonomy): Eukaryota > Viridiplantae > Streptophyta > Magnoliopsida > Solanales > Solanaceae > Nicotiana > Nicotiana knightiana. The sequence goes on from ML406098.1 coordinate 9,847, forward strand.
CTAGTAGGTGAACTAATTGAAGCCATGCAGTGTGATAAGGTGGGCTAAAATGCGGGAAGCTATTTCGAAAAAAAATGATTTTTAAAACTAAGTACAAGGCTCCCGCGGTGATATAAGAAAAGATTGTGAAATGTTGTGTGATTTGAGACTACAAGGCGGTACCTTAGTAGTGATTCTTGTTGATACTTTTCTTTTACTTCACTCATGTTTTGTTGCTTTGTTCCGTGTCATAACATTCCTTGTTTTTCTTCCGTGATGCATTATTTTCCTTAGTTCAATGTAGCTAATCTTGGGTGTATTTATTTATTGTCTCATTTCTATTACTATCATTATTCACTGTTATATACCTGTTCAATTTCTTATTTATTCCAGTAGGGCCTTGAACTGACCTCGTCACTACTCTACCGATGTTAGGCTTGACACTTACTTGGTACCGTTATGGTGTACTCATGCCACGCTTCTGCACATCTTTTTGTGCAGATCCAGGTACCTCCTAGCAGTCCAGGCAGCAGTGAGACGAGCCCAATTCGGAGACTTGAAGGTACATCTACCGGCATCTGCAGGCCTCAGAGTCACCCTCTATCTAGTCTATTTTATTTCTTGTCCTTTTATAGACACTGGTGTATAAGGATGTTCAGTACCCTCTTATAGAGCTTGTGAGTTGTATTCGCCGGATTTGGGAAGTTGTGTCTTGTTGAGTTAAGGAACTTCTTTATATGATAGTGGTTGAGTTATTTTGAAGGTTCTTCAGAAATTCTCAGCTAATATTGCATGTATGTTAGGCTTACCTTGTCTTAGAAACTAGGTGCCATCATGACATCCTACTGAGGGAAATTGGGGTTGTGACAAGTTGGTATTAGAGCTCTAGGTTCAAGGTGTTATGAGTCACAAGCAGGTTTAGTAGAGTCTCGCAGATCGGTACAGAGACGTCTGTACTTATCCTCAGGAGGCTATGGAACTATTAGGAAAAGCTTCACTTCTTTGATTCCTTATCGTGCGAATTTGTTGACTTCGAAATTCTAAATCTTTGTCTTTCTATTCTCTCACAGATGGTGAGGACACGCACAACTGGATCGGATGATCGGACACTCGCGCCCTCAGCTAGAGCCGTGAGAGGATAGGGTCAGGGTAGAGTCCGAGGAAGGGCACGTGGTGCAGCCAGAGCACCTGCACGAGCTATTATAGAGGGCCATTAGTAGCTCCAGTTAAAGGGCAGGCCCCTGAGCCGCTTGTTACTACCCCGCACTTTCGGTGACTCTCACCCCGTTTTTGATCATGTTTGGCACTCTAGCTCAGGCGGGGTTGATTCCACTTGCTCCTGCCCATCTCATGCCGTTGGAGGAGCACAGACTCCCACAGCCCGTATCCTAGAGCAGTGGGTCTAGGTGGATCAGGTTCTAGAGGTCATACCACTACAGCCAGCTATTCCATTTCAGCCCGAGGTTAGGGAAGTATCATCTGAGGAGGAGCAGATTAGGCTCGAGAGGTACACGAAGTACCACCCTCATATTTTCAGCGTCTTAGCTTAGAGGATGCACAAGGTTTTCTTGAGGAATTCCACCGCATCCTCCGTACTAAGGGTATTGTGGAGTCGAGTGGGGTTGCTTTCACTTTGTTCCAGCTTAAGGGAGCGACTTATCAGTGGTGCCGAGCGTATGAATTGGGTAGCCCGACCGAGGCAGCTTCACTCACATGGGCTCAGTTTTCTGAGATGTTCATGAAAGATTTTGTTCCCTAGAGCCTTCAGGATGCATGGTGCGTGGTGTTTAAGCAGTTGCGCCAGGGTGTTATGACCATATCAAATTGTACTGTCAGGTTTAGCAAGTTGCCCAGACATGCACCAGCCTTAGCCTCCACAGTCAGAGAGTGACATCGTCAATTTATTGAGGGTCTTAACCACAATATTAGATTCAACATGGATTGAGAGTTAGAGACTGATACCCCATACTAGTAGGTAGTGGAGATCACTCGGATATTGGAGGGTTTGTGGGGTCGGGAGAGAGATGAGAGGGAGTCCAAGAGGCCTAGCGATTCTGGCACATATAGTGGTGCACGTGATCTAGTTCCAGCCTATCATGGTACAAGCTATGTGAGTCGTCCTGTTCATTCAGCACTCCTAGCTTACAACAATATTCCGGCTACTCCCAGGTCTCAGGTTGCCCATTATGCACCACGATTGTCTAGTTCACCTCCTGCACGTGGTTCTTTCAGTGGTCAGTCCAGCCGACCAGGCTTGAGCCAGTATCAACAATCACGTCCTCTAAGAGAAGTGTTGAGTGTGGTGACATTATTCATATGGCGAGGGACTGCCCCAGACTCAGGAGGGGTGCACCTCCACATACCACTCAGGCTCCACGTATTCCACAGGGTCCTCAGGCTTCTCTGACTGCTGTTACTGCACTAGTTGCCAATCTGCCTGCACAACTAACTAGAGGTGGAGATCGCGTGGGTAGGGGCCGACCTAGAGGGATAGACAAGGCCAGATGTTATGCTCTTCCGACTAGGACGGAAGCGGTTGCATACGACTCAGTTATCATATGTATTATCCCAGTTTTTGATAGAGATGCATTAGTCTTATTTGATCAAAGCTTCAGTTATTCCTATGTATATTCTTACTTTGCTCTATATTTGGTTATATCTCGTGATTCCTTAAGTTCTCCTATCTATGTGTCCACACTAGTGGGAGATTCCATTGTTGTTAACTGTGTGTATCAGGTGAGTTTAGTTGTTCTTAGCAGTTTTGAGACTAGAGTTGATCTATTGTTGCTAAATATGGTAGATTTTGATGTTATTTGGGTATGGACTAGTTTTCGCCATATCATGCTATTATTGATTGTCACTCCAAGACGGTGACATTGGCTATGCCAGGTTTGCCACAGTTAGAGTGGAGGGATACTTTTGATTATGTTCCTAGCATGGTGGTATTTCTTTTCTAAGCCACAATAAATGGTTGGGAAGGGGCGTGATGCATATCTAACCTTTATGAGGGATGTCAGTGTTGATGCTCCTACCGTTGAGTCAGTTCCAGTAGTGAGGGACTATCTAGATGTATTTATGGAGGATCTTCCTGGCATGCCACCCGATAGGGATATCAATTTTTGTATTGATTTGTTGCCGGACACTCAGCCCATTTATATTCCACCATATCATATGGCCCTAGCAGAGTTGAAGGAATTAAAGGAGCAGTTGTAAGAGTTTCTTGATAAAGGTTTTATTCGGCCAGTGTCTCACCTTGTGGTGCTCCCGTCTTGTTTGTGAAGAAGAAGGATGGTTCTGCGTATGTGTATTGATTGTCGGCAGTTGAACAAGGTTACAATAAAGAATGTGTATCCATTACCACACATTGATGTCCTATTTGATTAGCTACATGTGCCAGAGTGTTCTCAAAGATTTATTTGCGATCCTGCTATCATCAATTGAAGATTCGGGATCCAGACATTTCGAAGACTGCCTTCAGGACTCGGCATGGTCTTACGAGTTCCTTGTTATGTCATTTGGGCTGACTAATTCCCCAACATCATCCATGCACTTGATGAACAGTGTATTCCAGCCCTATTTGACTCATTCTTCATTGTGTTTATTGACGATATCTTGGTGTACTCTCAAAGCCCGGAGGATTAAGAGCAGCACCTGAGGATCGTGCTTCAGACCTTGAGAGAAAAGAAGTTGTATGCAAAATTTTCAAAGTATGAATTCTGGCTTGATTTAGTGGCATTTTTGGGACATGTAGTGTCGAGTGAGGGGATCAAGGTAGATCCAAAGAAGATTGAAGCGGTACAGAGTTGTCCTAGACCATCTTCAGCTATTGAGATCCAGAGTTTTCTTGGTGTGGCAGGGTGTTACTGTCGATTAGTGGAGGGTTTCTCATCTATTATTGCACCTATGACTAGATTTACTCAGAAGTTTGCTCCATTCAGGTGGACCGAGGTGTGTGAGGAGAGCTTTCAAAATCTCAAGACTGCTTTGACTACAACCCCAATGTTGGTGTCGCCTACGGTTTCAGGGTCTTATACTGTGTACTGTGCTGCATTGCGTGTTGGCCTCATCGCGGTTTTGATGCAAGACTCTAGGGTGATTTCGTACACATCTATACAATTGAAGGTATATGAGAAGAATTATCATGTCCACGACCTTGAGTTAGCATTTATTGTTCATGCCTTGAAGATTTGGCGGCACTATTTGTACGGTGTCCCTTGCGAGGTCTATACCGACCACTGGAGTCTACAACATCTGTTCAAATAAAAGGCTCTTAACTTGCAGCAGTGGTGATGGTTAGAGTTGCTTAGACTATGATATCATCATTCTATATCATTTGGGGAAGGACAATGTGGTGGTCGATGCCTAGAGTTGAAAGGCGGAGAGCTTGGGTAGTTTGGCATATCTACCAGCGACAAAGAGGCCATTAGCATTGTATTTTCAAGCCTTGGCCAACCAGTTCGTTAGACTGGATTTTTCGGAGTCGAGTCGAGTTTTGGATTGTGTGGTTTCTCGATCTTCTCTATATGATCATATCAGAGCGCGTTAGTATGAAGACCCTCATTTTCTTGTCCTCAAGGACACGGTTGAGCATGGTGATACCAAGGAGGTTAGTATTGGGGATGATTGTGTGTTATGGATGCAAAGAAGGCTATGTGTGCCCAATGTAGATGGTTTGCGTGAGTTGATTCTTCAGGAGGCCCACAGTTCGCGGTGCTCCATTCATCCGAGTACCGCTAAGATGTATCAGGACTTACGGAAGAACTATTGGTGGAGGAGGATTAAGAAAGACATAGTGAAGTATGTAGCTGGGTGCCTAAATTATCAACAGGTGAAGTATGAGCAGTAGCGACCAGGTGGGTTGCTTCAGAGGCTTTATATTACAGAGGGGAAATGGGAGCGTGTTACCGTGTATTTCATTGTTGGGCTCCCAAAGACTCAGAAGAAGTTTGATGCAATATGGGTGATTGTGGATAGGTTGACCAAGTCGGCTCATTTAATTCTAGTGATGACTACTTACTCTTCAGAGCAGCTGGCTCAAGTCTATATTCACGAGATTGTTCGACTTCATGGCATGCCATTATCCATCATCTCTGACTGGGGTACGTATTTTACATCGCAATTCTAGAAGGCCATAAAGCGAGAGTTGGCCACACAGGTTGTGTTGAGTACAACATTCCGCCCTCTGATGGACGGACAATCCGAGTGCACAATTTAGATATTGTAAGATATTCTTCGTGCATGTGTGATGGAGTTCGGGGGGTTCTTGGGATCAGTCTTGTCACTTGATGAGTTTGCATACAACAACAACAACTACTAGTCGTGCATTTGGGTGGCTCCGTAGGAGGCCTTATGTGGGAGGTGGTGACGGTCTCTGGTGGGTTGGTTTGAGCCGGGTAAGGCTAGGCTATGGGGTACTGACTTGGTTCAGGATGCTTTGCAAAAGGTCAAATTGAATCATGATCGACTTCGTACAGACCAATCAAGATAGAAGAGTTATGCAAACTGGAAGGTTCGCGATGTTGTGTTCATGGTTGGGGAGCGGGTCTTGCTCCGGGTTTCTACCATGAAGGGTGTTATGAGGTTCGGGAAGAAGAGGTATATCATGCCTTTTGAGATTCTTAAAAGGATTGGAGAGGTTTCCTACAATCTTGCACTGCCACCTAGTCTAGCTGTAGTTCATCCAGTATTCCATGTCTCTATGCTCCAAAAGTATCACGGTGATCCGTCTCTTGTGTTAGACTCCAGCTCAGTCCAGTTGGACAAGGATCTATCTTATGTTGAGGAGCCGGTGGCCATTTTGGATAGGCAGGTCTGAAAGTTGAGGTCAAAGAACATTGCTTCAGTGAAGGTTCAGTGGAGCGGTCAACCAGTATAGGAGGCGACTTGAGAGACCAAGCATGATATGCGTAGCCATTATCCTTATCTTTTCACCACTTCAAGTATGTCTCTCTATACTGGTTCGAGGACGAACGTTTGTTTTAACAGGGGGAGGATGTAACGACCCGACCGGTCATTTTGTGTATTTTAGCCCCAATACCCTATTTATTGCATCCTCTATGCTGTATTATGGTTATGTGATTTGACGAGGGTGTTTGGTTTTGTTTTGGGTGAGTTTTGGAGTGAAATAGGACACATAGTCCCTAAGTTGGAGCTTAAGTTAAAAGAGTTGACTATAGTTTGACTTTTGTGTAGACAATTTCGAAAAGGAGTTTTGACGGTTCCAACAGCTCCGTATGGTGATGTTAGACTTAGGAGCGTGTTCCGATGTTTATTTGGAGGTCCAAAGGTAATTTCAGCTTGAATTGGCTAAACTTAGAGAGTTGAAGGTTTGGAAGGTTGAGAAGTTTGACCGGTAGTTGTCTTTATTAATATTGGGGTCAGATTCTGATTCCGAAAGTTGGAATAGGTCATGTCATTTATGACTTGTGTGAAAAATTTGAAGTCAATCAGAGTTGTTTTGGTTTGAATAGGCATTAGTTTTGGAATTTGGAATTTAATATTTTCTATAGGCTTGAATTGGGTTGTGATTCATTGAATCGATGCTGTTTGATGTGATATTTGTCCTCGACTAGGTCCATTATGTGTAATGGATCTTGTTAGTATATTCGTACCGGGTCCCGAGGGCCCCGCATGCGATTAACATTGAATCCGGATGAAGTTTGGACTTGTGTGATTACTGAAGCTGGGTTGTATCTGGTGCAATTGCACCTTCACACTTTGGGCCTCAGGTGTAACATCGCAGAAGCGACCTTCGAGCCATAGAAGTGAGTATGGTCTTGCCCAGCTGGACTGTAGATGCGGTCGGTGCTCCGCAGATGCGGGGGCGCATATGCGATCCATATGTCTCGGAAGCGAGGGCGCAAATGTGCTTGGGAGGTCCACATAATCAGAATCTCAAGACCTTAGCGAGAACCGCACCTACGATGGAAATTCCGCAGGTGCGGAGCCGCAAATGCTGCTGTGATTTCGCGATGCAAATTCAATGGGCAGAAAAGGGCTATGTTTGAGGGTTTAATTTCATTATTCATTTATGGACCTATAGAGCTCTATTTCTAGCGATGTTTTGAGAGATTTTCAAGAAATTTATCGGGGTAAGAGATTCTAACTCGATTTTGGTTATATTACACGAATTCATTGTTATTTTCATCATTTAATTTTTGATTTGAGTTGGAAATTTCAGGGAAAATTATGAAAACTTCTTAGACTAGATTTTGTGGTTTTGAAAGGCGATTTGTAGTTGGATTCGAGTAATTGTTGTATGGTTGGACTCGTTAGCGAATGTCTGTTCAGATTTGGTAATTCTAGTCGGGTTCCGACCGCAAGCCCGGGGGTTGAATTTTTGAGTTAAATGTATCTTTAAAGATCGTAACTTTATTGTTCAGAATAGCTTCCTACAATTTATATTTATGCTATGAAGTTTTTTTGTCTAGATTCGAGCCGTTCGATGTTGGATAATCAAGGGAAAGGCTTACTAGTGGATTGAGTAGCATGGTTTGAGGTATGTGTCTTGCCTAACGTTGTGTGGGGGAATTACCCCTTAGGATTAGTGTTGGTTTGCGTCAATTGTGATATGTGAAAGTCGTGTATGCAAAGTGACGAGTGTGTACATTGTCTAAATGTGGAAATTTACCGGTTTTAGCTATGTAGATTCCTTTCATGCCTTAATTGAGTTACCTTAACATGTTATAATCATCATCATTAGTCTATCTTCACATGATCTACTTGTCTTACCTCTTACTTGTTAATTGCCTTTACATGTTCAGTTGAAGTACTGTTTCCTCTATTCCTTATTCATTATTTAACTGTTGAGCTCTATTGTTTAGCTTAAAGTGTACATATATATATATATATATATATATCGCCTCATATTTTACTTTTATTTCGTGGATTTAGGATGTTAAACGTGTTGATTTATACTAATTTGAGGTGTTTTTATGTGTAGGAATGATCCGGGAACAATCGGGGCGAAATGTGCGAAATTAGAGCCAAAATGGATGAAAGCGGGAAAATGGGACAGTGGAGCACTACAGGCAGCGCCCCGAGCTACATGTGGCACTGGAAACAGTGCACTCAAAGAGGCAGCGCCCCGAGCTACATGTGGCACTGGAAACAGTGCACTCAAAGAGGCAGCGCCGTGGAGAGCTCCAGGCGTTGAGCAGGGGGTCAGTGATGGGATTTTGTCCTTTTTCGCCTGGGACATGGTTAATTCGCCCCTAGACCTACCCAACACGTATAAAAGCAAGACTAAACCTATTTGTAAGGGGGGACTCCAATTTTGGGAGGATTACACACGAGATACATTCGGAAGCGAAGAGATATTAGTTTTCTTCATCTTTTTCTAGTATTTTCAATTATTCAACACTTATGAATTTGTAATCTATTATCATGAGTGGCTAAAAACCCATTGTTCTGGGGTTGTGGTTTAGCCATGAATATTGTTGAACGTTAGTTTAACCTTGATTACAATTCACTAATATATGGGTGTTTCTTCAATCCTGTGATTAATTTCTTAATTGTTTAGCAAGCAGTTAGGTTCTATACTATCTATGCTATGCTTGGGAAAGCCGTGTATATATTAGAGAAGAACTGAAGAGAACGCGATCTTAAATCTTGGGGGGGGGGATTTGTGGTTAGGATAGGAATATACCTAGTCACTATGCTTAATTAAATATCATAATCTTAATGCATTCTTCATAGATTGATTTCATAGGAATATAGGCATTAATCTATTTTGAATAGGCGAGTAGTACTTCGGGAGAAGGCTATGAGAGCAATTATCGATTAATATTTGATGTCTAGCTTAAAGTATATATATTTGTATGTATATCGCCTCATATTTTAATTTTTTTTCGTGGATTTAGGAAGTTAAAGGTGTTGATTTATACTAATTTGAGGTGTTTTTTGTGTAGGAATGGTCCGGGAGCAATCAGGGGAGAAATGTGCGAAATTAGAGCCAAAAAGGACGAAAATGGGAAAATGGAACAGTGGAGCGCCACAGGCAGTGCCCTGAGCTACCTGTGGAGCTGGAAACAAAGTACTCAAAGAGGCAGCGCCGTGGAGAGCTCTAGGCGCTGAGCAGCACGCTAGTGACGAGATTTTGTCCTTTTTCGCTCGGGACATGGTTAATTCGGCCCTAGACCTACCCAACACGTATAAAAGCAAGACTAAACCTATTTGTAAAGGGAGACACCACTTTTGAGAGGGACTACACACGAGATACATTCAGAAGAAAATAGATCTTAGTTTTCTTCATCTTTTTCTAGTATTTTCAACTATTCAACACTTATGAATTTATTATCTATTATCATGAGTGGTTAAAAACCCATTGTTCTTGGGTTGTGGTTTAGCCATGAATATTTATGTTTAATGTTAGCGTAGCTTTGATTACAATTCACTAATATATGGTTGTTTCTTCAATTTTGTGATTAATTGCTTAATTGTCTGGCCAACAGTTAGGTTCTATTTACTATCTATGCTATTCTTGGGAAAGCCGTGTATAGATCAGAGAAGAATTGAAGAGAGCGCGATCTTAACTCTTGGGGGGAGGGGGGCGGATTTGTGGTTAGGATAGGAATATACCTAGTCACCGTCCTTAATTAAATATCATAATCTTAATGCGTTCAATAGATTGATTTCATAGGAATATAGGCGTTAATCTATTTTGAATAGGCGAGTAGTACTTCGGGAGAAGGTTATGAGAGTAATTATCGATTAATTAGCAACAATGAGTGGATTATATGAAAGGGAGAGTTAAATAGAATACAATACGATTGGTGAATCTATCACAACCCTAGAATGTCTGTCTCTATTGAATACACAAAAAATCAACTTGCTACTTGATAACTTAGTTAATATTTAGAATTATAGTTTAGTATAAACATATTCTTGGACTTGATTTTGGCTTGACTGAATAACAATTTTAGTAAATTTAGTGGGTAGTTAATACAAGTCTCTGTGGGTTCGACACTCGACTTGTTATTTTATTACTTGTACGACCACATATATTTGCGTGTACGTTTGGGAGAAACAAGCTCTTTATTTGAAGTTGTTAGTTTTGGAATATCTTGTTGTTGAAATTGATTTTGAGTCATTAAGGCCGTGATTTACATTGAGGCAAAGTTGTAAAATTATGAATGACAATTCTTGTTGAGTTATTCACTTCCGGTTGTTATTATGAGACTCTTGTGCATATCATGGTTGAGCCATGGGCTATTTGTTGTGAAAACACTATTGTTGTTGGTTTCTTCACAAATTGTGATATTAGGCCCTTGAGGTGTGATTTGTGATACATTGTGATATTGATACGCATGCGGTGGTATAAAGATTTGGGGTTCAAACGCATGCGGTGAGTTAAGGAGGGTTTGATACGCGTGTTGCTAGTAGAGGAACTACTTGAAGCCACATGGTGTGATAAGTTGGGCTAAAATGCGGGAAGCTGTTTGGGGAAAAATGATTTTCAAAACTAAATGCAAGGTTACCGTGGTGATATAAGGAAAGATTGTGAAATGTTTTGTGATTCGAGACTATGAGGCGGTACCTCAGTAATGATTCTTGTTGATACTTTTCTATTACTTGTGTTTTGTTGCTTTGTTTCATGTCATAATATTCCTTATTTTTCTTCCGTGATGTATTATTTGCCTTAGTTCACTGTAGCTAATCTCGGTGTATTTCTTTATTGTCTCATTTCTATTGCTATCATTATTTCACTATTATATACCTGTTCAGTTTCTTATTTATTCTAGTAGGGCCTTGAATTGACCTCGTCATTACTCTACCGAGGTTAGGCTTGGCACTTACTGGGTAACATTGTGGTGTACTCATGCTATGCTTCTGCACATCTTTTGTGCAGATCCGGGAACCTCTTACTAGTCCAGGCACCAGTGAGACGAGCCTAGATTTGAGACTTCAAGATATTCCTGTCGGCGTCCGTAGGCCTCGGAGTCACCCTCTATCTAGTCTATTTTATTTTCTTATCCTTTTGTAGACATGGATGTATAGGGATGTTTAGTACTATCTTATAGAGCTTGTGACTTGTTATTCGCTGGATTTGGGATGTTGTGTCTTGTTGAGTTACAGAGTTTCTTTATATGATATTGGTTGAGTTATGTCACGCACCAAACCTGGGGAGGCGTGGCTGGCACTCAGTGCCGCACTGGCCTGAGTGAACCACTCTGCAACTAACTATTTTTCTTGTAACTATCACGGGCCAACATGGCCACAACTCGTAATGTATAACTATAAGTGGGCAACACTGTATCACTGAAGCCGTCAAGGCCTCTAACATACTGTACAAAATGAACCTCTATCTATAAAGCCTCTAAGATTATTTGACATCAAATGGGATAGGGTACCGGCCTACCCATAAGTCTGTAGAAAAACTCTGACACAATGACTCATAGACTCGACTATACTCCGAATGAAGTGGAGTTTTTGTTGATCCTTCGCTGAATGCCAATCTCGTCTACTATGAGGGCTCGTCAAACTGATTATCTATACCTGCAGGCATGAATGCAGCGTCCCCTACAAAAGGACACCAGTACGAATAATATACTGAGTATGTAAGGAAGAACTGGAACATAATAATAAGTCAACATTAATTAAAGACATATAAGAACCAACCTGAATAGTGCCACCATATATGCATACTTATTATACTTACAAATATAATGCTTCTCTTTGAGACTATTTATATTATCCATATTGTATGATGCATGACTGCCCAGCTGATCAGTAGTAATTGTCCGACCGGCCGTAGCGCGGTGGTAAATGCATGACTGCCCGACCAGCCGTAGCTCGGTGATAAATGTGTAACTGCCCAACCGGCCGTAGCTCGGTGGTAAATGCATGATTGCCCGACCAACCGTAGCTCGGTGGTAAATTAATATGCATGACTGCCCAACCGGTGATAAATAATGATACATAACTGCCGAACCGGTGGTAACTGCCCGACTGGCCGTAGCTAGGTGGTGAATGGATGAAGATGCATGTATCACTATATTATAAACGTTAACATCTTTATCAAATACCTCAATAGAGACTTAGGAACATACTTAGCCATGCTTGAATATTATTTTATAGGAATGAATAACATAGACATCCTTAACTGCTAAGAGTAGAAACACTTATGAAATAGAATTACATTTACGTATCGTTACTTGGATCATGCCAAAAGAAAAAAGGGATAGCCTTAACATGCCTGAGTCTATTCTCTCGAGAAAGATTACAACATATTCCCTTAATATTACAAAATCTCACGTTAATTAAGGTGCTATGGAATCTCGGGTCTTGAAGCATTGAAGACGCTATGGAATATCATATTTGAATTCCTACAGATCCTTGAAATTTTCACGTTATATCAATGGATAGGTGATTCTTATGTTTTTAAGACATACAATGATTCTTGTTCTAAAATGATATATATGACTTAGGTTATAAGACTTGTCCAATTCACATCTCTAGTCTTTCCACCTAGATTAATGACTTTAGAGTCATACATAGGATTGGAGGGGTGTTGCCACGTGGAGGAGGAGGGTTAGTAATATCCTTATTTAAATAGTTAATCTCCCATTAACCAATAATTAACCAATTACCTGCATAAGTAAGAATTATCTCAAACTACTTAAAATACTACTTACTTTTAACATACTTTATATAACTTACTATAATGGTCATTGTAACGACCATACAGGTCGTTTTGAGCTCTAGCACGTCATTCAGCGGTTTGAGGTCTGGAGAAGCTCCATTTTAGGTGTTATGACTCGTGGGCATGGTCAGAGTTGAATTTCGGGAAGTTCGGAGTCAAATTGGAAAGAACATTCTCATTTCAGAAGCCTTAAGTTGGAGAAATTGACTAAGATTGGAATTTTGAGTAAACGACCTCCGAATCAGGATTTGAAGGTTCCAGCAGGTTCGTATGATGATTTGAATTTGGCGTATGTATGGATTGGTCTCTGGATAACTTGGGAGCATTTCAGCGCATATTATGGAAGATAACATTTTTGAAGAATTTCATAAGTTTGGACTGTAAGGCATTTCAGTGTTATAGATGTCCGTTTGGGATTCTGATTGTGGGAATAGCTTCATATGGTGATTCAGGAGTTGGGAGCGCGATCGTAAGTGAATTCGGATGTCCGTAGGTCATTTTGAAGTCATTTGGCTAAAGATAGGAATTTGAAGGTTTTTGAGAAAACCGACCGGAAGTGGAAATTTTGATATCGGGGTCGGAATGCGATTCTGGAAGTTGGAGCAGATCTCTAATGTCAAGAGTCGAAAAGGAGTGACCCGGGCCATAGCCGGGCATTTTAACCCAAAAGCCTAGCATAACCAGGTGTGAGCTGGGCGTTTCAGCCCAAACGCCAGCCATACCCAGGCGTTAATGGGGCGTTAGAGCCCAAACGTCTGGCCTACTCAGGCTTTAGTTGGGCATTTGGGGCTTAACGCCTGGGGTCCCTGGTCCGGTAAATTCCGAGTTTTGAAGGTTTTAAGTATTTCACGGTTGGAATAGAAGTCTCCTACACGTTTAGCGTTTGTCCCAAACATATAAATAGACCCAAAAACACAACTTTGGGGGAAGATGCCAATTTTGGATAGAATATACATAGAAGATGATTGAGGAAGCAAGGGATGATCAATTTTCTTCATCTTATTCTAGTATTTTCCATTTATGCAAGACTTATGAATTGTCGGATTCTAGCATGAGTGGCTAAGCACCCATTGTTCTGGGGTTGTGGTTTAGCCATGAATATTGTTATTCGACATTAAATTAACCTTGATTATAGTTCGCCCAATATATGGTTGTTTCTTCAATTCTGTGTTTAATTGCTTAATTGTTTGGCCAGCAATTTGGTTCTATATACTATCTATGTTATGCTTGGGAAAGCCGTATATAGATTAGAGAAGAATTGAAGAGAGCGTGATCTTAACCCTTCAGGGGAGCGGATTTGTGGTTAGGATAGGAATATACCTAGTCACCGTGCTTAATTAAACATCGTAATCTTAGTGCATTCTAATAGATTAATTTCATAGGGATATATGCGTTAATCTATTGAGAATAGGCGAGTAGTACTTTGGGAGAAGGCTACGAGAGCAATTATCGATTAATTAGCAACCATGAGTGAATTATATGAAAGAGAGAGTTAATTAGAATGCAATATGAGTGGTGAATTGATCACAACCCTGGAATATTTGTCTCTATTGAATACACAGCAATACTTTCCTTACTTAATAATTAGTTCATGTAATCGTAGAATAAATTAGTTATATTCCTGGATTTTGTTTTATCTCGATTAAATATCAATTAGAGTGATTCAATAAGTAGTTTATGCAAGTCCCTGTGGGTTCAACATTCGATTTAACATTATATTACTTGCTACGACCACGTATACTTGCGTGTGCGATTTGGACCAACAGTCGTTTCATGAGATTAGCCCCGTTGCCCCCATTTCTGCTTTATCATATATTTCTTAGCCCATTTATGTTGTGTTGGATTGGATGGTTTGGGATCGGAGTGGTCGGGGTGAGAACAGAGGCACTTAGCCTCTTAAAGTAGCCTAATAGTTAAAAAGTCAACTGAGAGTTGACTTATTGGTAAACGACCTCCGGATGTGGATTTTACGGCTCGGATAGCTTCGCTAGGTGATTTGGGACTTATGAGTGTGTTCAGAATGAAGTTTCGATGTCTGGTGTAGAATTAGGTTTGAATTGGCGGAAGTTAGTTTTTGGCGATTTGCGGTCGGTAGTGGAAAACAGGCTATCGGGGTCGGAATGGAATTCCGGAAGTTGGAACATGTTCGTAATGTCATTTTGGATATTTTTGAAAATTTTCAGGTCAATCGGATGTGTTTTGGTTAGTTTCGGCATCATTGGTGAAATTTAGAAGTTTCAAAGTTCATAGGCTTTAATTTGATGTAATTTTGGTGTTTTCGTGTTGTTTTTGGTGATTCAAAGGATCGACTAAGTTTGAGAGAGGCTATGGGGTGTGTTGTTACGTTTGGTTGGGCCCCTGAGGGTCTCGAGATTGATTTCGAATGGTTGGCGGAGGTTCGAACTTGGGAAATTTGCTGCAAATAGCTGCTGGTGTTAAGCTGCTGGTGTGGCCGCACTTGCGGATGGGCAGCCGCAGGTGTGAAGGTCCATGCACAGGTGCAAAAAGCTGCTAGGCAGGAGGAGTCCACAGGTGTGAAGATTTGGCTGCACCTGCGAAGCCGCAGGTGCGGAAATGGGACCACATGTGCGAGAACTGGACTGTTAGTGGGTGTTCGCAGGTGCACACCTGGGACCGCAGGTGCAGGTCCGCAGGTGTGAGGAAGGGTCCACAAGTGCGGATTAACTGGATAGAACAATATAAAAGATTGCCTCCGCGAAATTTTGGTTATTCTTCCATTGTTGCATGCGGGTGGAGCTTATTTGAGAGCAAATTGAAGAAAGAATTCGAGGGTCTTCAGTGGAGGTAAGTTCCCGGGTTATAAAACTCGTTTCTTTGATATTTTGATTCGGATTAGGTTTGTAATTTGAAGAATTAAAGTGGAAAAAGTTGGGAAAAATGAGGAGGAAGATTGGAAATTCATTTGGTTATTTGAGTGGGCACTTATGGTCCGATTGTGGAGTTTTTGGTATGTATAGAATCGTGGGTGGATGAGGATTCTAGTGATGTAAAATTTATCGAATTTCGAGACGTGGGCTCGGGGCTCGGGTTTGGCCAAATTTCGAGAATTGTGTTAAAATTTGCATCTTTCGGTTTGGTTTTGTTTCGTTAACGTATATTGATGATGTTAATCTGATTTTTGTTATATTCGGAGAATTTGGGAGCCAATTCGAGGGGCAAGCACATCGCGGAGTAGTTTTTGGGCTGTTTCGAGGTAAGTAACGATTGTAACTCTAAACTTGAGGGTATGACACCCCGTTATTGATATTGTGTTGATAAATGAGGTGAAGCACATGCTAGGTGACGAGCGTGAGGGCGTGGACCGATAGGGATTGTGACTTGGTCCGTCCCGTAGTGAATATTAAGCCACGTTTTCGATTTGAAACCTTATGATATCCTGCCTTTCATAAGTTTATACTTATTATGAGCTGTGAGCCATGTTTCGGGCCTTGTGCTGACCTGTTTAGACCCTCAGGGGCTACTTTTACACTATTCTACCACTATCCTGTTAGAAAAATTGTGAACTCAGTCATGTTTCCTACTTGTTGTTATTTTCACTGTTATCACACTGCTTTGAAAACTCAGAAAGTATTTGGGGTTGAGTCCTGTGAGTTGAGATAAATTTCCCAAGTGGCTTGTAAGGGTGACTGAGTCAGGCCGAGAGCCGAGCATGTGCGGATAGCTATGGATTGGGCTAAACGCCACATCAATATATATGTGTTAGGCCGAGCGCCGAGTATGTGAGGATAGTTATGGGATGGGCTGCACACCGCAGTAATATATATGTTATATATTATATGTGGGCCGGGCTGCACGCCGCAGCAATATAGATTATATATATATGGATCCAGCAGCATGCCTCATCAATATATGTTATATATGGATCGGGCTGCATGCCCCAGCAATATACATAATTGATCGGGCTGCACGCCGCAACAAATATAGCGCTTGGGCTGAAGGAGCCCCTCCAGAAGTCTGTACACCCCCAGTGAGCGCAGTCGACTATTATATGGACCGGGATGCACACAGTAGCAATACATGTTATATATATGGATCAGGCTGCACGTCGCAGCAATATAAATATATATGTATGTATAAATGTAGTGGAGCGGGATGCCCGCCGCAGTAGTTGTGTGTGTTTATGGTACTTGCTGAGTACGAGTGTTAAGTGAGAGCATGAGGGAGACTCTGTCAGCTGCGGATCGCATCCGGATGAAGAAGCTCGCCTAAGTCTCCAAATCCGCCACATTGCTATGAAAGTACATGTGAAATAAAAATGCACAGCAAGTGTAGCATGAGTACAAACACAACGTGTACTAAGTAAGTCACCCGCCTAACCTCATAGAGGTAGTGAAGAGAGATCGAATTAGACAATCACTAGGGTCCAACAATTAATTTAACAGCATAAGATGAACACGGTAGGCATGTAAAGGTAGTAAAGCAGCAAATATATAAGGCACTGAAATCCAAGTCAATACTAGAAGTAAACAAACAGTTACCACTTTCTCATTTTCCCCCAAATATCTTATATAAACAATTTCCTCTTTGTTTTCCCCCTAATATCTTATCACTTCAAAAACCATGAAAACATTTAACAATTTAGCATGTACATACGGGGTAAGGACAACCGGCCTAAGCCATCATAATAATCATCTCTGTGCACTGCCGAGGGTTGAACGGCCCGAGCAATAATATTTCTTTCAATCTCGCCGTGAAGTACGGCCCACTCCTATGAGAGCGGGGGAAATAACACTCCGCTCGCGGAATGTAAATTGTGAAGCAGTCACATGCAGTCATGCACGATCAACAGTCCACGCCGACTACGTCGGGAAAACAAATACTCAAGTAAATGACAGATTTCTCTTTTAAAAACCACAAAATAGTATTTAAATCCTTTTTCGAAATTCACTTGCTATGTTTTTAAAATGTTTAATAATACAAACTTATCCGGAAATACAATTGCCCGCGAAGGAAAATCAATTCTCTTTTTGGATGATTAAGAAAATAAACTCTAATCTTCCTTAGTCATTCGATTACAATTTCGATTATATTAGCAGTCTAATATTACAGATAAGATCACCAGTACAATAGGTAAGGCATGCTAGTGGGTCCTAGGCTACCCGGACATGGCATACTAGTAGCTTCACGGACTCCTGTCACCTCGTGTGTACGTTGCCCCCGCAGATAGTAACACATACTTAATTAGTTCACCTAGGGGGACAATTCCTCCTCATGAAGTTAGAAAGGAGACTTACCTCGCTCCTAAGTCCCATAACCGGCTTCCAAGCCCATCCGACGACTCCAATGGATGCACAACGCCCCAAACCTACCAAATAACAGGCAAAGCAATCAAAATATACTCTAATATTTGCAACAATTCCAAATTATATAATTTCCCAACCCCGCTTAGTGAAATGACCAAAATTCCCTCAGGCCCACGTGCCCGGAATCCGACATTTCTCAAAGATATATTCTACCCATAGCTTTACTAGCTCAATTATACAATTTACTCTAAATCCCATGCTCAAATTCGCGGTAGAAATCCCAAATACCATTTCTAGGTTTTCATTATTTTCCAAATTTTCCACAATTTTCATCTATAATTCCATGAAATAACCTTGTATTTAACTTAGAAACATGAAGGAATTACTTACTTTGACATTGATGATGAATTTCCCCTCTTGAAGCGTTCCTAAAATCGCCTAAGCCATGAGAAAAATGAGAGAAATGGCCAACAATCTCGGCTTTAAAACATTTTGCCCAACCTCATTTCCCAACCTGCGATCCTACCTCCGCACCTGCGCTCCCGCAGGTGCGACAAATCTCCCGCACCTGCGGCTTCCTTAGATCCAGCCCAAAATCGCACCTGCGCCCCATTGTCCACAGCTGCGACTCCGCACCTGCGGCCAAAGCCTCGCAGGTGCGGTCGCACCAGACACCAGCAACTTCAGCTTTTTTGAACTTCAAATATTGATCCGTTAACAACCCAGAATCATCCCGAGACCCCCGGGACCCCGTCCAATTATACAACATGTTCCAAAACATTATTTGGACTTGCTCGAGGCCTCAAATGACATCAAACGACATTGAAACCACGAATCACACCCAAATCCCAACTTTATGAACTTAGAAATTTCCAACTTCTACATCCGATGCCGAAACCTATCAAATCACGTCCGATTGACCCCAAATTTTGCACACAAGTCATATTTGACATTACGGACCTGCTCCAAATTTCGGAATTGCATTCCGACCCTGATATCAAGATTTTCAGTTCCGGTCAGATTTCTCGAAAACCTTCAAATTTCTATCTTTAGCCAAATGACTTCAAAATGACCTCTGGACATCCGAATTCACTTCTGATCGCGCTCCCAACTGCAGAATCACCATCTGAAGCTATTCCCAAACTCGGAATCCCAAACGAACATCAATAACACTGAAATTCCTTACAACCCAAATTTATGAAATTCTTCTAAAATGCTATCTTCCATAATATTCGCTGAAATGCTCCCGGGTTATCCAAAACTCGATGCGGACATACGCCCAAGTCCGAAATCATCATACAAACATGTTGGAACATTCAAATCCTGATTCGGAGGTTGTTTACTCAAAATTCCAATCTTAGTCAATTTCTCCAACTTAAGGCTTCTGAAATGTGAATTTTCTTTCCAAACCAACTCTAAACTTCCTGAAATTCAATTCCGACCACACCTACAGGTCATAATACTTGAAACGAAGCTGCTCACAGCCTCAAGCCGCTGAACGACGCGCTAGAGCTCAAAATGACCAGCCGGGTTGTTACATTCTCCCCAACTTAAACAGACGTTCGTCCTCGGACGTGCTAAGAACTGCTCTAGAGTTATCTGAAATTGTTGTTTAACATTTCGAGCACCTGCCCGTGCTACCACAGCTCGGTTGAGTACATTAGCTTGATCAAATCTAAAGATTTCTTATAATAAGCTCAGATTCTAGTTCCAATATCTGAAATTTTCTCTGACATGCCTAGTTCCAATATATAAACAACGTATCAACTACCACACAACATACCAGAACATGAATGCATACCTTTGCTGAATTAGCACCATGCATCGAAAGATTCATCATCTAACCACAATGACGTTCCATGAACCTTAATAGCCAAGACTCCACGAATCTGATGCTCCCAACGCAGCTCATGATATATGTACATACATCCTTCTATAATGCTGACAATACCACCACAACAGAGGAGATATGTAGAAATTCATACCAAACTGCAGAGTTAACAAATCATTGAATATCTCATCTTGACTAGAATCATCGCCTCATTATGAACCTGAATAATGGTATTTGTCCTTTAATATATACTTCACATAACGTTATCGCACTGATCCCTGATCCGATAATCTCGTCTCACCTAGTAGGAACTGCTCAGACCACAATCACCACAAACAAGACCAACAGCCTCACATGATAGCATATCGCGCTAATAGGCCATAATTCGAACATGATAATAAGAAATGACTCAGGAAGGGACTATTCAACTCACACAACTAATACGAACTTTTCTCTGAAAATAGGAAGTAAAACATAAGAAAAATAAATATATATTAACCCTTCTCATCATCACAATGTTGCGGCGTGCAACCCGATCCAAATAACATACCCGTGGCGGCGTGCCACCCGATCCCATCATAAAACTCGCATAAGGAAATATACACGGAGCTGGATTGCTCCCTATTACACATTACCGAATATTGGTCACAAGCACGCTAAGTGCATAATACCATATTGGGGAGACTGATAAGTGCAAAAACTCAAGCACGACTGAGGTGCGATATATATATATATACTATGGATCTAAAGAGCTATCCTGCTCACATAACATCACCACTGCGCGGGACCCCAATACATACGAAATTATCAAGTCGTTTCACAACTAACACGGCAAAATCAATATTACCTGAATTTGACGAAGACGGGACAACACTTGATATCCCAACACCCCTCCTTGAGGAGCACTATACTGAAATGAATCATATCTACCACACATGAAGCCCATAATCATATTTAAATCCATCCACAAACATCGAGTCTACCTTGCTCGCACCAAACTAAGCTAATAGATTTACCTGGTCCATATTAACCCACTTTCTCTCATAATATGCGAGAACAACCATCATAGCCGGGAAAAACACCCCATAATCCATAATCAACTGAACTGAATGCGCTCCATGCATAAATTCTCAAATAAGCAATGTTGCACTCCCTTATACTTGGTTTGAATCTTCAACCAATCAGGTGACTACATGTCACACTTATACAATCTTCCCGTAGTCATGCTTCAACGGCCTTCCACACAAGGAAACAAGTCTGCACATCCACCACTGGCCATACTACGCTGCAAAGAAAATCAAGAACCCATGACCAGGGTACAAAGCTTCTTTCACCGAATATCGATCTCAGGTGACACTGAAGATAACACCAGCTTACTCTGAAATTTCAAATCACTTCTTCTTGCTCATCCGAGCTCATGACGTCTTTGTCAACACCGAATCGCAGATCTCGATTCTCACTCTCAGTTACATACTGCTTACCGCACCTAACCTGCCAATATGAGCTAGCGCAAGAATTCCATCATAACTTCTGAACCACCAATAGGGTGAACCCTTCATCATATAGAAACCTTTTACTTAACTCAATTCAAGAGTACCATCTCAACATACGAATGAATTCCCACAATCACCCAACATGCAAATCCTTAAGTAGTAGTCTATACCACCATAACCCTTCCGGAATTCGCCTACACCTGACAGGCCATATCACTCAAATTCTCCCACAAGAAAACCATACGATGGCTGACAAGCCCCGCACACACCGGCACGAACCACATGCATATCTTAATCACATCGAAGGAACTGATCACCGCCGTAAATGTGCCATTTCAACCATGGCTAACAAATCTATCTTCTTTTAATCATCTTCAATTGCCTCCGGAATAATAGCAACTTCCTTCAACTCATAGCAAACTCGACCCTCACGCATCCTGAGTGATCTTGATACACGAGACTATGCTGCCTAAATCTCGCTACCCGTCTCATACCCTCCTGATAATCTTTCTACAGTCCGGAGTTTACTTCTCTCACTTCTCCAATACTACCCTGCACGCTGAAATATATCATAGAACATTCCAACCATCTTCCTCTTTCTCGATCATACTGCTGCCTGAAACCCTTAAACATCGTGTTCTTAACTTTTGAACTCGCTAGGACCGCTATTGAGAGTCACCCACTCTGACTGGCCCCGAATACAATCAACTCCAAGTCACTTCTAGCACATGAACACCATTTTCCTTGAAGCACGTGACTGAGTCACTACCCTTACACCTCGTTTATGCATTAAGCATAAACTCTGAATCTTCCAAAGCCTAACCCTAGCCCGACCGAGCTAACTTTTGCATACATTCATCAAATCCCACACACAATCAGCATTTTACTCCTTTCCCATAGCTGTAATAACTTGCCAACACGCCGACAATCCGCAACCCTATGATAACACAATCCTACAACCCAACTGCAGATTGTGGGACTCCCCCACTTGGCCCGAAGCTACTCCGTGCACCACACTAGACCCTGCCGAGATCCTTTCTCCTTTGATAACATGATCTTGCTGAACCAATCCGTCCACTTCTTCCAAATTCTCTTGCTAGCACTCCCTAAATACTCAAATTCTATAACATCATTCACACATTCTGCCTCCTACCGAATAGCCACTAGAACCCCTCACAGAGACCTGCCAACCATGCCACCGCTAACCTATTCACAGGGGATAACCCACATGTGGAAATCGCTAACTGACACCTTCCAACGACGCCGTACTGCACACCCTCTAAGCCTGCTTCATTTACCAACTTTACTAGTTCGTCTGCTCCTCATGGACATCCATTAAATGCGTGACAATATCTTCAAATTCCAAGCTATGGTGCCGCTCCCCCACTTTGTGACTGCTCGACTTCCGCTTCTTACACCTGGCCTCCTAGAAATGAAACCACCGCCTAGCCTCACTTCAGGATCATTCTCTGTAGCTCTCAAACCAGCAGATCACCATGACTTCAAACTCTCCGAAGATCACCTTTCTCTAGCTACCTTTATCATCAACACTTATCCTGTACTGAACCACCGCACCTCACAGTCTCTGACAGCCGCTTCTTCAATACTCCTTCACAATACTCTGACCCCACGCAACCAAAGAAACCATAGCACCGACAAACTTAACACATTCCGTTCAATCACGGACGACGATAACACGTCACAAGTGAATATCCCACCTCACTTGAAGACACCAAGTCTTACTACTTTATCAACCCCAACCGGACCATTCATAATCCAAATGCCATTCCTCTGCCGGAACTATAATACCGAAATCTCGAAATCACACTCTGAGAAGACCTCCCTTCAAACCATTCATCACTCTCAACATACGTGCAAGCATTCCATCATCATATCGACATCGTGCGATAACCAATCGCAAGCATCATCACTACCTGGGCATAGCCTTAAGGCTCCCAGAAACACAGCTACTGAGCTGAAACAACATGTTATTCTTCTACAAGCAACGGCAATAGTCTTACTCAATATCGCGGGGAGAAACATCCCGCACCGCACCCATAGCACCATTTCAATTCCTCAAATTCCTGATTCATAACAAGCGCTTCGCGACGCGTAAGATTGAGTAGGAATGGACATAGGCATAAGCCTCAAAGGCATCAAATCGCACGATGAGGAATCAAGAAGGGAAGTATTCCTAACAAACCTGTAGCCTCTAGAAGATAAGTACAGACGTCTTCGTACTGATCCGCAAGACTCTACTAGACTTGCTCATGACTCGTGAGACCTAAGGGAACCTAGCACTCTGATACCATGTTGTCACGACCCAAAATCCCTAAGGTCGTGATGGCGCCGGACACCATTGTCAGGCAAGCCAATCATTAATTAGTCGAAATAAATTCCAGTTTTAACATTTATGAAAATGATTTCCTTTCACTTTATTATATAATAACTAAATAAAATCCGTCAAGTAAATACAATAGTTTAAATATTCTAGTTTAGAAATTATATCCCAAACATACCCCAGAACCCGATGTCACGAGTACATGAGCAATTTCTAAGAATTTATACAATCATCACAAAGCTTGTCCGAAATACAAATTGGACAAGGACTTTAAAATGAAAATAAATACTATACGAGGGAGACCCTGCCAACTGCGGATCGCCTACGGATGAAGCAGCTCGCCTATGTCTCCAAATCTGTCACATTGCAATTAAAGTACCTGTGCTATAAAAATGCACAGCAAGTGTAGCATGAGTACAAAAATAACGTGTACTCAGTAAGTCACCCGCCTAACCTCAGAGAGGTAGTGACGAGAGGTCGAATTAGACACTCACTAGGGTCCAACAATTAATTTAACAACATAAGATGAACATGGTAGGAATGTAAAGGTAGTAAAGCAACAAATATATAAGGCACTGAAATCCAAGTAAATACTGGAAGTAAACAAACAGTTACCACTTTCTCATTTTCCCCCTAAATATCATAAAAAAAAAATTTCCTCTTTGTTTTCCCCCCAAATATATTATCACTTCAAAAACCATGAAAGCATTTAATAATTTAGCATGCGCATATGGGGTAAGGACAACCGGCCTGAGCCATCATAATAATCATCTTTGTGCACTCCCGAGGGTCGAACGGTCCGAACCATAATATTTTTTTCAATCTCGATGTGGCATACGGCCCGCTCCCATGAGAGTGGGGAAATAACACTCCGCTTGCGAAAAGTAAATTGCGAAGCAGTCACATGCAGTCATGCACAATCAACAGTTCACCACGACTACGTCGGGAAAACAATACTCAAGTAAATGACAGATTTCTCTTTTAAAAACCACAAAATAGTATTTAAATCCTTTTTCGAAATTCACTTGCTATGTTTTTAAAATGTTTAATAGTACAACCTTATCCGGAAATACAATTGCCCGCGAAGGAAAATCAATTCTCTTTTTAGATGATTAAGAAAATAAACTCTAATCTTTCTTAGTCATTCGATTACAATTTTGATTATATTAGCAGTCTAATATTACAGACAAGATCACCGGTACAATAGGTAAGGCATGCTAGTGGGTCCTAGGCTACCCGAACATGGGATAATAGTAGCTACGCACGGACTCCCATCACCTCGTGCGTACGTAGCCCTGGCAGATAGTAACACATACTTAATTAGTTCACCTAGGGGGACAATTCCCCTTCACAAAGTTAGAAAGGAGACTTACCTCGCTCCTAAGTCCCATAACCAGCTTCCAAGCCCTTCCGACGACTCCAATGGATGCACAACGCCCCAAAGCTACCAAATAACGGGCAAAACAATGAAAATATACTCTAATATTTCCAACAATTCCAAATTATATAATTTCCCAACCCCGCTTAGTGAAATGACCAAAATGCCCTCAGGCCCACATGCCCGGAATCCAAAATTTCTCGAAGATATATTCTACCCATAGCTTTACTAGCTCAATTATACAATTTACTCTAAATCCCATGCTCAAATTCGCGGTAGAAATCCAAAACACCATTTCTAGGTTTTCATTAATATTATCCAAATTTTCCACAATTTTCATCTATAATTCCATGAAATAACCTTGTATTTAACTTAGAAACATGAAGGAATTACTTACCTTGACATTGATGATGAATTTCCCCTCTTGAGGCCTTCCTAAAATCTCATAAGCCATGAGAAAAATGAGAGAAATGGCCAAGAATCTCGGTTTTAAAATATTTTGCCCAACCTCATTTCCGCACTTGCGATCCAACCTCCGCACTTGCGCTCCCGCAGGTGCGACCAATCTCCCTCACCTGCGGCTTCCTCAGCTCTAGCCCAAATTCGTACACGCGTCCCATTTTCTACACCTGCGGCACCTCTGCGGCCAAAGCTTCGCAGGTGCGGTCGCACCAGACACCAGCAACTTCAACGTTTCTCAACTTCAATTATTGATCCGTTAACCACCCGGAATCCACCCGAGTCCCCCGGGACCCCGTCCAATTATACCAACCTGTTCCAAAACATAATTCGGACTTGCTTGAGGCCTCAAATCACATCATACGACATCGAAATCACGAATCGCACCCAAATCCCAACTTTATGAACTTAGAAAATTCCAACTTCTACATCAGATGTCGAAACCTATCAAATCACGTCCGATTGACCCCAAATTTTGCACACAAGTCATATTTGAGATTATGGACCTGCTTCAACTTCCGGAATCGCATTCCGACCCTGATATCAAGATTTCTACATCCGATCGGATTTCTCGAAAACCTTCAAATTTCTATCTTTAGCCAAATGACTTCAAAATGACCTCCGGACATCCAAATTCACTTCTGATCGCGCTCCCAACTTCAGAATCACCAAACGAAGCTATTCCCAAACTCGGAATCTCAAACAGACATCAATAACACTAAAAATGCCTTACAGCCCAAATTTATGAAATTCTTCTAAAATGCTATCTTCCATAATATACGCCGAAACGCTCCCGTTTTATCCAAAACCCGATTCGGACATACGCCCAAGTCCGAAATCATCATATGAACCTGCTGGACCCTTCAAATCCTGATTCGGAGGTCTTTTACTCAAAATTTCAATCTTAGTCAATTTATCCAACTTAAGGCTTCTCAAATGAGAATTTTCTTTCCAAACCAACTCTAAACTTCTCGAAATTCAATTACGACGACACCTACAACTCATAATACCTGAAACGAACCTGCTCACGACCTCAATCCACTAAACGACGTGCTAGAGCTCCAAATGACTGGTCGGGTGTTTACATCGATATTTATATCGATAGTCTTAAATGGTTGGGTAGCCTAGTTCCATGATAGGCTCCATCATGGCCGGTTAGGATTTAGGGTCGTGACAAGTTTGTATCAGAGCCTAGGTTACATAGGACTTAACGGTCATAAGCAGGTTTAGTAGAGTCTTGCGAATCTGTACGAAGACGTCTATACTTATCTTAGAGAGGCTACAGAACCCTTAGGAACAATCTCATTTTTCTTGAATTTTGTCGTGCCATTTAGTTGATTTCGAAAATCTAAACTTCTGTTGTCTTATTCTCTCACAGATTGTGAGGACTCGCGCCATCGATCAGGGCGATCAGCCACCAGCTAGACCAGCAAGGGGTCGAGGCCGCGATCGAGGCTGTGGTAGAGGTAGGAGCCAGCCCGTGCGGTAGCCAAGGCAGTATCAGTTGATCCCCCTACTATTCAGGATCAGGTTCTCGCCACATATACTCCAGCGGGACAGGCTCAGGCACCGACACTGCCTATTGTTATTCCAGGTCTTCAGGAGACCTTGGCTCAGATCTTGACGGTGTGTACCACCCTTACTCAGGAATTTTCCGCTACTTCTCATACTCCAGTTGCCCGGACACCTGAGCAGGTTACTTAGGGCCAATAGACACCGGGGGCGGTTCCAGCCCAGCCGGTTGCTCCAATTTAGGACTTCGTGGCCTTGCTATGCCAGATGTTGAGAAACGTAGGCTGGAGAGGTTTAGTAGACTACAGCCTCCGACATTTAGTGGTGCTGAGGGCGAGGATGCCCAGGGTTTTCTAGATAAGTGCCAGAGGATGCTGCATACTGCTGGGATGTTGGAGACCAGTGGGGTCTCATTTGCTACTTTTCAGTTCTCTGGTGTTGCTTTCACTTGGTGGGAGTATTTTGAGAGGCGTAGGCCTGTTGGTTCAACATCCCTTACCTAGCAGCAGTTCTCCACTATCTTCTTGGAGAAATATGTACCCTAGTCTCACAGCGAGGAGCAGCGCAGGATTTTTAAGCAGCTGCATCAGGGAGAGCTATCAGTGATGCAGTATGAGATGCGGTTTTCGGAGTTTGCTCATCATGCCACCGAGTTGGTCCCTACTGACAGGGAGAGGATTAGGAGGTTTATTGATGGCCTTACTTATCAGCTCCGACTTTTCATGACTCGGGAGAGAGTATCAGATTCTACATTCAAGTAGGTTGTTGGTATTGCTCGAGATATTGAGTCAGTTCGCTACCAGGAGCGGGTAGAGAGGGAGGCGAAAAGGCCTCGTGGATTGGGCAGTTTCAGCATGGCGAGGGTCGTTCATTCAGACCTCCTCGGTCAGGCCACCCAGCCTATAGTGGTGAATCTTTGGGGCACGGTCTTCGCGGTTTTCAGCTTGAGCACCATCAGTTCAGGGGTCTTCTATGCATGGTTCTCCTAGTAGCCATTCTGGTGCCAGGGGTTCATTTCAGTCCCAGTCTCCAGCTCCAGGGAGTTTTTATGAGTGTGGAGAGTTCGGGCATATGAGGAGGCAGTGTCCTCGTCTTCTTGGAGGTCCATCTCAGTTGAGGAGCCAGCCTTCGACTTCAGCTCCAGTTACTTCACCACCCACCCAGGCAGCCAGGGGTGGTAGTCAGTCAGCTAGAGGCCGCCCTATAGGGGGAGGTCGAGCAGGTGGAGGTCAGGCCCGTATATATGCCTTTCCAGCTAGGCCAGATGCTATGGTCTCCGATGCAGTGATCGCAGGTAATGTCTTAGTCTGTTGCTGAGATGCTTTGGCTTTATTTGACCTTGGTTCTACATATTCCTATGTTTCTTCATAGTTTACCCATTTTCTGGATATGCCCCGTGAGTCTTTAGTTACATCTGTTCATGTGTCAACCTCGGTGGGCCATACTGTTGTTGTGGACCGTGTGTATCGGTCATGTGTGATATCTATTAGGGGTATGGAGACCCGAGTAGACCTACTATTACTTCGCATGGTCGATTTTGATGTGATATTGGGCATGGATTGGTTATCTCCATGTCATGATGTTCTTGATTATCACGCTAAGACCGTGACCTTAGCTATGCTCGGATGTCCGAGGGTTGAGTGGATAGGTTCTTATGATTATGTGCCTAGCAGGGTGATTTCCTACCTGAAGGCTTAGCGTATGGTCCGTGACTTTCCGGACGTGTTTCCTGCAGACTTGCCAGACATGCCACCTAACAGGGAGATTGATTTTGGTATTGACCTGGTGCCAGGCACTCATCCTATTTTTATTCCACCTTATCATATGGCACTAGCAGAGCTAAATGAATTAAAGGAGCAACTTCAAGAACTCCTAGATAAGGGGTTGATTCGACCTAGTTTGTCACCTTGGGGTGCACCGGTGTTGTTTGTAAAGAAGAAGGATGGTTCTATGCGTATGTGTATTGATTATCGGCAACTGAACAGAGTTACGGTGAAGAACCGGTATCCCTTGCCTCGTATAGATGACTTGTTTGATCAGTTGCAGGGTGCTAGAGTATTTTCTGAGATTGACTTGCGTTCCGGCTATCACCAGTTGATGATTCCAGGGCCAGACATCCTGAAGACTTCTTTCAGAACTAGATATGGTCATTATGAGTTTCTGGTTATGTCTTTCGGGCTGACCAATGCCCCAGCAGCCTTTATGCACTTGATGCACAGTGTATTCCGGCCTTATCTGGATTCTTTCATCATCGTGTTCATTGATGATATCTTGGTGTTTTCCCGATCTCGGAAGGATCATGAGCAGCATTTGAGAGTTGTGCTTCAGACCTTGAGAGATAATACATTGTATGCAAAATTTTGAAGTGTGAGTTTTGGCTTGATTCGGTAGTATTCTTGGGGCACGTGCTGTCCAGTGAGGGTATTCAGGTTGATCCGAAGAAGGTAGAGGCGGTGCAGAGTTGGCCTAGACCGTCCTCAGCTACTAAGATTCGCAATTTCCTTGGTTTGGAAGGGTACTATCGTCATTTCGTCGAGGGATTTTCATCTATTGCAGCACCTATGACCAGACTGACCTAAAAGGGTGCTCAGTTCAGGTGGACTGAGGAGTGTGAGGAGAGCTTTCAGAAGCTCAAGTCAGCTTTGACTACAACTCCGATATTAATATTTCCTACGGGTTCAGGTTCTTATACAGTTTTACTGTGATGCCTCGAGATTTGGCCTTGGAGTGGTTCTGATGTAGTACGGTAGGGTGATTGCCTATGTGTCAAGACAATTGAAGGTGCACGATAAGAATTATCCAGTGCCTTGAACAATTGAGCTAGCAGCTATTGTTCACGCCTTGAAGATTTGGCGTCATTATTTGTATGGAGTGCATTCTGAGATTTTCAGTGATTATCGTAGTTTGCAGCATCTACTTAAGCAGAAGGATCTGAATTTGCGTCAGAGAAGGTGGTTGGAGCTTCTCAAGGATTATGACCTCACTATCTTATATCATCAGGGGAAGGCAAATGTAGTGGCTGATGCCCAGAGTCGCAGAGCAGAGAGTTTGGGGAGTTTAGCCTACCTTCCAGTAGCAGAGCCACCCTTAGCACTTGATGTTCAGGCTTTAGCAGGTCAGTTGGTGGGATTGGATCTATCAGAGCCTCCGAGAGTATTGGCTTGTGTAGCCTCCATGTCTTCTCTTTATGATCAGATTATAGCATGCCAGTATGATGATCCACATTTGCTTGTTCTTCAGGATAGGGTCTATCACGGTGATGCCAAGGATGTGGTAATTGGTGATGATGGGGTTATATGGATGCATGGCCAGATTTGCGTGCCCAATGTGGATGGGCTTCGAGATTTGATTCAAGCTGAGGCCCATAGTTCGCGGTATTCCATCCATTCGGGTGCCACGAAGATGTATCAGGATCTGAGACAACATTATTAGTGGAGGCGGATGAAGAGAGATATTGTTGAGTTTGTGGCTCGGTGTCTCAACTGTCAGCAGGTCAAGTATGAGCACCAGAGGTCAGCTGGTTGATTCAGAGGTTTGATATTCCGGAGTGGAAGTGGGAGCGGATCACCATGGACTTCGTAGTTGGACTCCCACGTATTTCGAGGAGGTTTGGTGCTATATGGGTTATTGTGGATCGGCTGATCAAGTCCGCACTTCATTCCTGTTGGTACTACTTATTCTTCGGAGCGGTTATCAGAGATTTATATGAGGGAGATTGTACGATCGCATGGGGTTCCAGTTTCTATCATTTCTGACAGAGGTACTGAGTTCACATCTCAGTATTAGAGAGCCGTACAGAGATATTTGGGTACTCAGGTCGAGTTGAGCACAACGTTTCATCCTCAGACCAACGGGCATTCAGAGCGTACTATTAAAATTTTGAAGGATATGTTGCATGCATGTTTCATTGATTTTGGGGGTTCATGGGACCAGTTTATGCCACTCGCAGAGTTTGCATATAATAATAGATATCAGTCGTGTATCCAAATGACTCCGTATGAGGCTTTATATGATAGGAGGTGCAGATCTCCGGTTGGTTAATTTGAGAGGGCGAGGCTAGGCTATTGCGCACAGACTTGGTTTAGGATGCGTTGGGCAAGGTGAAATTGATTCAGGAGCGGCTTCACACGGTGCAGTCTAGGCAGAAGAGTTATGCGGACCGGAAGGTCCGAGATGTGTCTTTCATGGTTGGGGGGAAGGTACTGCTGAAGGTGTCACCCATGAAGGGTGTTATGAGATTCGGGAATAGGGGAAAGCTGAGTCCCCGGTTTATTGGGCCTTTTGAGGTGCTTCAGAGGATTGGGGAGGTGTCTTATAGACAAGCCTTGCCTCCCAGCTTGTCGAGTATTCATCTGGTGTTCCATGTTTCGATGCTCCGGAAGTATGTTGGTGACCCGTCTCATGTTTTGGACTTCAGCTCGGTTCAGCTCGAGGGTGATATGTCATATGAGGTAGAGCCAGTGGCTCTTTTGGGTCGTCAGGTCAGAAAGCTGAGGTCTAAGGATATAGCTTCAGTGAAGGTTCAGTGGAGAGGACAACCGGTGGACGAACATCTGTTTAAGAGGGGGAGGATTTAATGACCCGACCGGTCGTTCCGTGAGATTAGCCCTGTTTCCCCCGTTTCTGCTTTATCATATGTTGCTTAGCCTGTTTATGTTGTGTTGGGTCAGTTGGTTCGGGTTCGGAGTGGTCGTGGTGAGAACAGAGGCACTTAGCCTCTTAAAGTAGCCAAATACTTAAAAGTCAACTGAGAGTTGACTTATTGGTAAATGGCCTCGGAATGCGGATTATATGGCTCATATAGCTTCGTTAGGTGATTTGGGACTTAGAGTGTATTCAGAATAAAGTTTCGATGTCCCGTGTAGAATTAGGCTTGAATTGGCGGAAGTTAATTTTTGGCGATTTCTGGCCGGCAGTGAAAAATAGGCTATCAGGGTCGGAATGGAATTTCGGAAGTTGGAACAGGTTTGTAATGTCATTTTGGATATGTGTGCAAATTTTCAGGTCAATCAGATGTGTTTTGGTTGTTTTCGGCATCATTGGCGAAATTTAGAAGTTTCAATGTTCATAGGATTGAATTTGATGTAATTTTGGTGTTTTCGTGTTGTTTTTGGTGTTTCAAAGGCTCGACTAAGTTTGAATGATGCTATGGGGTGGTTTGGTACGTTTGGTTGGGCCTCGAGGGGCTCGGGATTGATTTTGGATGGTTGGCGGAGGTTTGAACTTGGGAAATTTGCTGCAAATAGCTGCTAGTGTGGCCGCACCTACGGATGGGCAGCCGCAAGTGCGACGCCGCAGGTGCCAAGGTCCATGCTTAGGTGAAAAAAGTGGCTAGGTTGGAGTAATCCGTAGGTGCGAAGAGCTGGCCGCAGCTGCGAAGACACAGGTGCGGAAACTGGACCGCAGGTGCGAGAATTGGACTGTTAGTGGGTGTTCGGAGGTGCGCACCTGGGACCGCAGGTGCGGGTTTGCAGCTGCGAGGAAAGGTCCGCATGTGCGGATTAACTAGAAAGAACAATATAAAAGAGTGTCTCCGCGAAATTTTGGTTATTCTTCCATTGTTGCATACAGGTGGAACTTATTTGAGAGCAAATTGAAGGAAGAATTCGAGGGTCTTTAGTGGAGGTAAGTTCCCGGGTTATAAAACTCATTTCTATGCTATTTTGATTGGGACTAGGCTTGTAATTTGAATAATTAAAGTGGAAAAAGTTGGGAAAAATTGGGAGGAAGATTGGAAATTCTTTTGGTGATTTGCGTGGGCAATTATGGTCCGATTGTGATGTTTTTGGTATGTATAGAATCATGGGTGGTGAAGATTCTAGTGAAGTAAATTTTATCGAATTTTGAGACGTGGGCTCAGGGCTCGGGTTTCGCCGAATTTCGAGAATTGTGTTAAAATTTATATCTTTCGATTGGGTTTTGTTCCGTTAGAATATATTGATGATGTTAATTTTACTTTTGTTAGATTCGGAGCATTTGGGTGCCAATTCGAGGGGCAAGCGCATCGCGGAGTAGTTTTTGGGATGTTTCGAGGTAAGTAACGATTGTAATTCTAAACCTGAGGGTATGACACCCAGTTATTGATATTGTGTTGATAAATGAGGTGACGCACATGCTAGGTGACGAGCGTGGGGGCGTGCATCGATAGGGATTGTGACTTGGTCCATCCCGTAGCGACTATTAAGCCGCGTATACGATTTGAAACCTTACGATATCCTGTCTTTCATAAGGTTATACTTGTTATGGGCTGCGAGCCATGTTTGGGGCCTTATGCCGACCTGTTTAGACCCTCAGGGGGTACTTTTACCCTATTATACGACTATCCTGTTAGAACAATTGTGAACTCAGTCATGTTTCCTACTTGTTGTTATTTTCACTGTTATCATACTACTTTGAAATTCTGAAAGCATTTGGGGCTGAGTCCCGTGAGTTGAGTTAAAGTGCCCAAGTGGATTGTGAGGGTGACTGAGTCAGGCCAAGAGCCAAGCATGTGAGGATAGCTATGGATCGGGTTGTACGCCGCAGCAGTATATATATGTTAGGCCGAGCGCCGAGTGTGTATGGATAGTTATGAGACGGGTTGCATGCCGCATCAATATATATGTTATATATTATATGTGGGTCGGGATGCATGCCGACACAATATAGATTATATATATATGGATCGGGCTGCACACCGCATCAATATATGTTATATATGGATCGGGCTACATGCTGCAGCAATATACATATTGGATCGGGATGCACGCTGCAACAGATATAGCGCTTGTGCTGAAGGAGGCCTTCCAGGAGTTTGTACACCCCCAGTGAGTGCAGTCAACTATTATATGGACCGGACCTCACACCGTAACAATATATGTTATATATATGGACCGGGCTGCACGCCGCAACAGTATAAATATATATATGTATGTATAAATGTAGTGGAGCAGGCTGTCCGCCGCAACATTTGTGTGTTCATGGTACTTGCTGTGTACGAGTGTTAAGTGAGAGCATGAGATACTGATAGTGGAGTGACGAGGGACTGAGAGGCTTGCCCGATTGGCTTTATTGTGAGTGATATTGTGCCCGAGGGGCTTATATTTTATGAAAATGATGTTTTCACTCTTCTTTACACTAAGCCTCTGATAATAAATGTTGTATAAAAGTTTTCCTACGAGATTTTTAAATGGAAATCGGAGTTTTTATGAAATATTCAAAATTGTAGATTTCTGACTTGATTTATTCATTTCCACGGTTATTCATTATATGGATTTACATGATTTAAATTCTAATCAGTACACTCAAGTTTTTAGTTACATTTATTACTTACTGAGTTGGCGTACTCACGTTACTCCCTGCACCTCTGTGTGCAGATCCAGGTACTGGACCATCTCACTAGTTGATTTCCGGATGAGCTTGAAGTTGTTCGAGGATAGAGGTAGTTGCTCAGCGTCCCCAACTCACCTCCTTTCCTTCCCTCATATCATAGTTTCTTTTGGTCTTTTGTACCTAAGACTTTTGTTGTAGCAAGTCACTATGTTGTACATTATATTTTCAGTCTTAGATGCTCATGAGAGTTGACTCCAGATTTTGGGGAAGTGTGTATTTGTTTCATCTCATTCTGTTATTTTAAAATCTGCTAAATTTCGGAAAATTATGATATTTATATCGATAGTTTGAAATGGTTGGCTAGCCTAGTTCCATGATTGGCGCCATCACAAGCGGTTAGGATGTGGGTTCGTGACAGTTACCGGTGTCGGGTTAGTTATCGAGCAGCTATTGCGGTCGGAAGTCATTGCAATGAGTATTTACGTTATGTGGTTTATCATGTGATTATATCTTGTGATATAGTTATGGATTGATACAACTTGTTCAGGGTTATACAGTGAAGAGATGAAAGAATCGGGTCATATAATGAGTTCCGGATGTAGATGTAGGGATTTGGGTTCTAAGGTTTATGGACTAAGGTTGAAGTAAGGATCCTCTTTAGGTGGTGTTGTCGGGCTTATATAGGCTGGAGTGATGTGGGATCACCCATGGTTATGTTTATGGTGAGGTTATATGACGATTTGATTGCTTTGGAACGACTCTTGGCATTACTGAAGACAAACATATGTTTAAGTGGGGGAGATTTTAACGACCCGACCGGTCTTTTTGAGCTTTAGCATTCCATTCGGTGGTTTGAGACTTTGAGTAGCTTCATATTATATTTTATGACTTGTGTGTATGGTTGGTTTCGATTTTTGAGCGGTTCAGGAATGATTTGGAAAAATGGTTCTCGTTTTAGAAGATTTAAGTTGGAAGAGCAAGGTTTGACTTTTGGGTAAATGGACTTGGAATTGGGTTTTAATTATTTCAATAAGTTTGTATGATGATTTTGTAAATTTCCACAAAGTTTGGTTAAATTTCGATTTGTTTTGGATATGTTTGGGTTGTATGGTGATTGTTTTCGGTTTTGACATCAATTTGAGCATAAAGGTTGTCATATTAAACAAACGACATTTGATTGATGTTTCGACTAAACCATTATATCCGTATCATAATATTGGAACCATATAAACTAAACTCATCAAGGTTCGACATCGTATGAGTAATCTATGGTTATTTTACTAAAAATTGGGTTGCCAGATTTTTCAGATTAATTACGAAATTACCACTTTATTCGTATTTAAAAATCTGCACTAATTCTAAATATTGAAATCTACATATCCCCTTCATTATAAGGTTAAATGGAGCGATTCAAAAGTCTAGCTTTACGATAATTTCACGAAAAGTTCATTGGAGGCATCAAAAGCTTGTTTTGGGATTGTTTGGCACATGAAACGAGGTAGAACAACTAATTGTGTTTGGCTATTAATGTTGTTGGAGTTTCTCATCTTGAAAGATTGGAATTTGGAGATTCTAAGGATGTTCTTCAAGTTTCTTCCATGGGGTAAGGTCTAAACCATAACCTAAGTATTTCCCTTTGATTAACTTCTTTGGTTTGAGCTTTAATTGTGTCACGACCAAAAACTCCCTCCTTAAGACGTCGTGACGTCACGTCATCTATACGACTAGGTAAGCTTAACAAATTGTGAAATAACAAAAATGAAAACAAAATCTAACAACTAGACTACAACAGATAACAAATTATAAAATGCCACTTGGAATGTATAAGTAACCCAGCACTAGAGTATACACAGTATTCCCAAAACCCGGTAATGATAAGTCACAAACAATAGAAGAAGAACTAAGTATCTCTATACACCAGAGTCTAAGAAAGTACGGAAAGGTAAACGCCATATGAGGGAATAGAGGGGGACTCAGAGGTCTGCGGACGCGGGCAAATATACCTTGAAGTCTCCACTATCTCACTGCTCACTGATATCGAGGCTGATAAGAAGCACCCGGATTTGCACATAAAACATGTACAGAAAAGTATCATGAGTATACCACAACCTTACCCAGTAAGTGCCAAGCCTATCCTCGGTCGAGTAGTGACGAGGTCAGATCAGGGACCCACTTGTATATAATAAATAAGGCAGAAGAATATAGCAATGTATTAAAAGACTGGAAATTTACAAGAGAAAACCACAGAAAAATGGCAGCATAGTACGTAGGGATAAACAGTAGGGGATATCTCGAGATACTATCTCATAGTCCCAAAAGTAAATATGCAAGGAGATCTCCCGAGGTATCGCCTCGTAGTCTCAAACATAAATGTGAAGGGGTATCTCCCGAGGTACTGCCTCGTAGTCCCAAAAGTAAATATACAGGGGAATCTCCCGAGGCACCGCCTCGTAGTCCCAAAAGTAAACACACAATTTGAAACCGATGAATACAAAAATTAATAGCCAGAATTCTACAGTTAAGACTGATACATGTCAAGGAAAAACAAGAGATCAACTAAGCCTGCTGCATAGATTTTAAATAAGCATTTAAGACACGTCGACATGCCATATTAAGCTAAAACAGGATAACTACACATGATGGTACTCAATTAATATGTAACAAGTTACAACTCAGTAAACCCGGATTATAGTACAATTGGCCCATGTACGCACTCGTCACCTCACATACACAGCGCTCACATATCAGAGAAGCATAACAATATTACCAAATCTTAAGGAGATTTCTCCCTCAGAAGGTTATGCAAGCCACTTACCTCGAACCAAGCTCAATCAATCAATAAGACTGCCCTTTCCTCGATATTCCTACTCTGAATGGCCCAAATCTATCAAAAAGCAATTACATACCATAAATATAACTATAAGAAAATAATTTAATTAATGAAGTCAAGACTTTAGCAAGATATTAGAAACTCGCCCCAAAAATTTGACCCGGGCCCACGTCTCGAAATAAGGTAAAAGTCACAAATTACAAATATCCATTCGACCACGAGTTCACTCATACCAAAATTACTCAAATCCGATGTCAAAATCTCATTCAAAACCCAAAAAATTTGGTTGAAGAACATTTCCCATTTTTCCCAATTTTATCAACCCAAATCTGAAATTAAAGGATGGAATTAATGATATATTAGTGGGATATAATAAAAAAAAAGTGAAGAATCATTACCAAATCGATGCCTCTGAAAATCCCTCAAAATTTCTTTTAAATCCAAGCTCTCTATCTCAAATTTTAATAAAAATGGCTAAACCCTCGTTTTTGAAATGTTATAGTTTGCGCAGAGCAACCAAGCAAGAATGTAGAACATTAAATGCTCCTACACACCACCCCTACTATCATCTGCTGGAATATTTGGTAGAACAAATGTAATTCCAAATATGGAGGCAGACCTTCATCCATGACAAGAGTCCTTTACTCCATTGACTCTGATATTCATCTCCTCCTCAAAATTAGTTACCTCCCCACATAAACTAGCCATCCAAATGGCTTGTTCTATACACTATGATTGAAGATCTTAAGCATGTGACCTCCATCACCAAAGTTGTGTTGAAGAAGCCACAAGAAAATTTTGTGAAAATTAACAGTGCTGGTAGTGATCTTAGCAATCCAGGAAGAGTTGGTGCTGGTATCATTGTAAGAAACTCACAAGGTTTCTTTATCCATGCAATATCTAGTCCCCTTGGTGAAGGCACTAGTAACCTTGCAGAAACTGAGGCTGCAATTATTGGTGTTCAGTGGTGCCTGGACAATGGTTTCACTAAAATTCACTTAGAAGCTGACTCTACTCTATTGGTAAATTGGATCAACAACAATTGTGAACAACCATGGATATTACAGATGCAAAGACAAAAGCTGAAGGATCTTTGTCAACAATGTGAGGAATTCAGATGCTCTCATGTATACATGGAAGCTAATTTTCCAGCAAATTCATTGTCCAATCTCAGCCATGACCTCCAACAAATAACACACTACAACACTGTACTTGACCTACCTTTCCACATCAGAAGTGAAGTCAGACTTGGTCAGCAGGATACCCCTACCTTCAGACACAATCTGACAAACATAATTGAGCAGACATTTGACAATGCTTCCACTTCTAGCTCTTCTAGTGCTTATGTTTAAACACCAGGAATACATGGGGGCAGTCCTATCAGTCCAAGACAATTGCAACAAGGAACACAATTTGCTGAAATCAGCAGGGGAGTGAACAATGAAGCACTAAATCACACTAACAGCTTTTTCCTCTTTGCGGGTTCATTATACTATGAAATGCACTATTTCTTGATCCTTGTTCTATGTGTGGTTTCTACATTTGAAAAGGATCAAGAAATGGAGGCAGGCCATTGGAATCTGATAATTGCACAACCAAATAAATCCCTTAAACATCTCTGCACCACAATAATTCCACCCAAACATAACACAGCCACTCATAATCTTACAAACGACAATCAACAAAACTTGACACTCAGAACCCATAAGAACCTGGGTGACATTTCCACCACTCAGTTTCATAATAAGGAAGAATTTAAGGATCATGATATGAAACATTCTCAATATGTTGTAACTGTTTTCATGTCTTTTTGACCAATGTCCTACAACCCCTCTTTCTTAATCCACATAACACCATCATCATTCACAACCCAGCATTTCTCAATATTCCCAGAACACACAAGAACCTGTGAGCTGACTCTTTACTTCTAACTTGTTTGCTATTTTTTGCAGGTACTAAGGACAGCTTCAGATTATTGATGCGTCTGCAATGTGTGGTATTAGCATCTCTGATGCTCAATCTCTTGCAAATGCACCAATCTTCTTGGACCTGTCATAGGGAGCCTGTCAACTTGACCTAATTTGGATATGAAAACATTTACAGAAACAGTACCGTAGGCTCATAATGGACACTTGAGAAATCAGGCTATCAGCAGCAGGATACATCTAGGGGCCCAGACCTAGCTACCCTGCCTTTTGCTCTCCATCATTTACCAGC
The DNA here is from genome assembly GCA_005239525.1 of Nicotiana knightiana. Lineage (NCBI taxonomy): Eukaryota > Viridiplantae > Streptophyta > Magnoliopsida > Solanales > Solanaceae > Nicotiana > Nicotiana knightiana. The sequence continues at coordinate 49,105 of ML406098.1, forward strand.
AACAAAAATTCACGCAATTCATTAACCTTCCCAGAAGCCATAAGCCTTCAGTCCTGTTTAGTTGCCTCAATTTCGGGATGATAGAAGCAGGACAATGTTCACTCTCTCCTTTCAGAAAAACCAGACAGCAGCAGCTCCTTTTCCCAAATGTATGGGCCTTATTGATAGCTATCTTCAACTGGAATTTCTTTGACAAAAATTTCAAAGAAAAGTTGAAGATAGTCTCCTCTACATACACATGTTTTTTTTCCACACTTTCTAGGGAGTTTCTACACCTTCTGTAGTTGTCTAACTTGGTGTATATGGAAGGTTTCACTTGGTTGTCAAATTGGACGAGCAGGTGTACTTTCATCTTATTCTGGAGGTATTAGAGATAGGATCATACTATTGTTGCAATTGCAAGGAGTGGTATTAGCACCCCAGATGCTCAACCTCCAGCAGGTGTGTTAATTCACCTGTGCCTACCAAAAGGATCCTGTTAAGTTGACACAGATTCAGTCAAACATCATCAACACGATTCCTCAGAGATATCTTATCTCCAAATACAGATTCACCAGTAGAAACATCATTGGAGCTCAATATCAGACATTTCAGCAAGCACACACTCAGCAGAACAGTTCTAGGGGTCCAAACCTAGTTATCATGCTATGTATTCCTTTCATATTCCAGTAGCTAAAGCCCACACACTGCACCAACATTCTTAGAAGACAGAAGCCATCAGCTCAAGATCCTTGTTTCATGCTTGGATGCCAGAAGAAAGCCAATGCTCACTCACTTCTATCAAATGCATTAGAGAGAAACATCTTTTCTGCACAGTTACAAGGGCCCTTCTGTCAACTATCTTCAACTTAGCTTTCTTTGACCCTAATGTCAAAGTAAAGTTGAAGATAGTCCCCGCTCCACTCACATATTTTTTTATCATATTTGTTAGGGATATTCTAAACTTTTACTAGTTGTAAAAATTATTGTATATGGAAGATAACCTTCTAACTCTTTTGCCTAGTAGATTTAGGTTCATCTGTTCATGTTTGTATAGTTTACCTAGGCTTACTTTACCATTTATGTACACCCAATTTTCTATCAATGTTGGATAGAGAATGGGCACTTTCATCATAGGTCTAAATGTTCATAGCTTTCAGAGTTCACTTTGGTGTCAAGTTTCGAAAATCAAGTGTACACTCATCTTATTGTGGAGGTCAGGTTTATGACCCCTCCTTTGTTGAACTATATTTTACATATATGGAAATCATATCTAGGCACAATTCCTAGTGGAATTTAATTAAAAAAAATAGTCTGCCCGGGCATTTCCTTCTTCGCGAACGCGGGAGACCCCTCGCGTTCGCGAAGCACAAAATTGCTTCAGTCCAAATTTCTTCAATGACTCGCGAATGCGAAACTCACGTAGCCTGACCATATGCGAACGCGGGAAACTCATCACGAACGCGTAGGAAATTTGTCTGGAGACTCAGTAGACCAGTGTTCTCTGCGTGAATGCGAGACCCTTAACGTGAACACATAGACTTATCCCCTCAGAGCTTCACGAACGTGGGACATTCATCACAAACGCGAAGCACAAATCCTCTCGTACCTCAAGCTCCCCTTCATGAATGCAGTACTCCCCTCGCGAACACGAAGAAGGAAACCAACAACTGAACACTAGATTTTTCTTCAACTTCTACAAGTCCAAAACTAGTCCATTAACCATCCGGAATCCACCCAAGGCCCCCAGGACCTCAACCAAACATACCAACAAGTCCTAAAACATCATACGAACTTATTCAAGCCTTCAAATCACATCAAACAATACTAGAAACAAGAATCACACTCCCATTCAAACTTAATGAACTTTGAACTTCAAACTCCTACGACCTATGCCGAAACCTAGCAAATCACGTTATAGACCCCAAATTTTATACACAAGTCATATTCGACATTACGGACCTCCCAAAAATTCCACTTTCGATCAAAATTCGCAAAAATTAAACTTTAAAAATTCCCAAGATTAAAAATTCCACTTCCGGTCAAACTTCCCAAAAATTCAACTTTCGCCATTGCAAGCCTAATTTAGCTACGGGCCTCCAAATCAAAATCTGACACGCTCCTATGTCCAAAATACCCAACTGAGCTAATGAAACTCCATTCTGGAGTCGTCTTCACATAGTTCCAACTACGATTAAAATCCTAGAACTTAAGCTTCTGTTTTAAGGACTTACTGTCCCAATTAACTCCGAAACCACAAACAAAACCTCCCGGCAAGCCAGATAAGTAGAAAAAGATACAGGGGAAAGAGTAAATAGGGGATCTAGGCAAATACTCTCAAAACAACCGGTCGGGTCATTACACCATGATTTTAATTGAAACCCCATTTAATTCTTTGAATCAAGACCTATGATTATGTCCTAAATTATAAATATTTAAAATGAGTTAGAGGCATTTATTTCCCAATTACTTTTAGAGTCTTGTTACCCTATATTAGGATTAGGAGAAGAACATGCTCGAATTTAGCTAGTTTTGAAGGATTATTTTGGGAGTTATGAGACCCAACTAGTGGATGGACTCTTGGTTTATGAACATCCAAGAGCGATGTTTTGGCAAATTGTTGACCTACCGAACTCCGATTGAGTCGATATTCATTCGTGTGAGCATGTATTGGTTTGGGCTTCACTTGGGTAAGCTTGGATTCGGTATCCAAGGGGGTCCCGATTTTGACTTTTATTGTATTTTTGGGGAAAATGTAAGGATCATAGCTTTATTAATTGTAATTGGTTTCTCTTGCATTGTTTGATGTTATTAAGTCAGTTTTGGTTAGATTTGAGCCGTGTGGAGGCGAATATTAGGGAAAAGGCTATTTCGGAGGGTTGAATTGGCCTCGTTGAGGTAAGTATCTTGCCTAATTTTTTTGTAGGGAAAGCTATCCTTTAGGATTTTGGTTGATTGTGATATTTGTGATATGTAAAAGTCGTGCACGCAAGATGACGAATGGGTACACGGGCTATATGTGGTATTTGACCGATTTAGATTATCTAAACTCTTTTCATGCCTTTAATTGAATTGTCATAAAAAGTTATACCTCTCATTGTTAATATACTCTTACATGCTCTATTTGACGTTGTTAGCACTTGTTCTACCTCTTACTTATTATTTTGCTCTTATATGCTTTAGTTGAAGTTATTGACTTCATTATTGTGTTGTTACCTCTTAATTGTTGAATCTTATTTAATTGAAATTGTTATTTCGTGGAATATCATCTTGTTAGAGTTATTGGTGTTGAAGATGTTATAGAAGTTATCACATTGAGGCGAAGTTGTAAGTTTTTGAGACACCTTTCCTTGTTTAGAATTCCCATTCATTTTGCTATTGTTGAAATTCTTCTACACATTAGGGGGTAGCCATGGGCTATTTGTTGTGGAAATATTGGTATTGTTGACTTTGTGGCAAGTTGTGGCATATGGGGACTTGTGGTGCGATTTGTGATTGTGTTGTGATATTGATATGCATGCGATGGGATAAGGCTAGGGGTTGATACGCATGCGGTGAGATAAGGTGGGCTTGATATGCGTGTTGATAGTAGGGGAACTACTTGAGGCCACGCGGTGAGATAAGGTAGGCTACAAAGAGTGTATATGTTTCGGAAAATATGACATTCAAAACTAAATGTAAGGCCCACACGGTGATATAAGGAAAGATTGTGATTGAAATTGTGAAATGTGAATAGGAGACGGTAACTCGGGTGTGCTTTTCATTATACATTAAATGTTGGAACAACTTGTTGATTTGATCGGTCATTGTTCTTCCTTCAATCACTCATCCGCATTTTGATTGTGTTTAGTTATTCGTTGTTATATTGGTGTTAGAACAATTGTGGTTTCTTGTGTGAGTCACGCATTTTACGTGATTTGTTGTGTTTGTTTAACTTGTCAATCTCTGCCTTCGTTATAACTTGGTGAATTGATTGTCAATGTAAATTTAATTGCGTGGAGTCGCTATATCATATTCTGTTGAGTTCTTGGTAACATAATGGTTTAAATAAAAGAATTATCAATATGCTTTATTCTATGTGCCTCTTAAGATAGAACTCGTTATCTCACTCGGTCCCTTATTAATCAAAATTGTCATTGCACTTTCACTATAATTGGGTTTTCAAATTATACTCATCACGACCCAAATTTTCTCTCCGTTGGGTATCGTGATGGCACCTAGTCTTAAGGACTAGGTAAGCCTAACATTCATGGAATATCAACAATAATAAAACAAAATCTAATATCTTATGAAAAGAGATTCTTTATACAAGAGCATATTCCCAAAACCCGATAGTACAAGTCATAAGCTTTAAAGAATTTACACTAAAATTTCTAATTACCACTGTTCGAAATAAGTACAACAATGTATGAACAAAAATATAAGACGGTGACTCCGAAACCGCGAACACTGAATCAATTTTACCTTGAGTTTCCACAACAGCAACCGCACTGCTAGATATCAATACCTGGATCTGCACAAAAAAACGTGTAGAAGAGTAGTATGAGTACACCACATTGGTGCCCAGTAAGTATCAAGACTAACCTCGGTGAAGTAGTGACGAGGACTAGTCAAGACACTCGCTGGTCTAATAATTAAACAGGTATATATGTATAAAATGACAGAATTTGACATCTATCTAATGACTACAAAAGATAGTAAATAACAGAACAATTACAATGCGGAAGGAAGTACAAAAAACAACAACGGAACATCATAATAATACACCGAAAGATGGACAGAAATACAAGCCAAACCAGAAACCACAACACAACAAGAACACTAGTAACTCAGCAGTGCATTAGTTTGTCCACGTCAAACCTTAGCCAATAAAACCCAATAAATTGGTCAAATCCACAAGTGAAACTTTTCAACCGCAAGTTTATATTGAAAGCTTTTTAAAAATATAATCATTTCAGTGTGAAAATTTCCTTTGAAATATACTTCCTCCAAAGATACATAAATATGTTTTATAAAACGAAATCCTCAAACGAAATTCCTTTAAATAAAAGCTTTTCAAATGTACCTTTCTAGTGAATGTTTTTCAAACATAATTTCCTCCAAGATAAAAACTTTGCAAACATAGTTTCCTTTAAGGTAAATGCCTTTCAACTTTACTTTTCAATAATTGTCCATCAAACATAGTTTTCCGTCAATATAAAACAACCGGGATTCCATCTAGTAGCTCAGAGTTTAGTCATGCAGTACAGGGGAAAAGCTCCCGGAATACGTCCGTAGTCCTAATTTAAATATGTAGTGCAGTACAGGGGGAAACCTCCCGGAATACCTCTGTAGTCCCAATTTAAATATGCAGTGCAGTACAGGGGAAAAGCTCTCGGTATACGTCCGTAGTCCCAATTTAAATATGTATTGCAGTACAGGGGAAAGCTCCCGAAATACGTCTGTAGTCCCAATTTAAATATGCAATGCAGTACATGGGGAAAGCTCCTGGAATACATCCCTAGTCCCAATTTAAATATGCAATGCAATACAAGAGGAAAGCTCCCAGAATACGTCTGTAGTCTCAATTTAAATATGCACTGCAGCCAATAGAGAGAACAACTAGAACACGACAGAAACATCATACATTGCCACAACAAGCACAAAAGCAACAAAAGACAGAAATTCCAAAAGGCGAAGAGCAAATCAATACAAGAACTTAAATCACAAGAATGGTAAAACTCACTCATGAGAAGTAGTCACTGAAGGGAATGCCAAGCACAAAGGGAAACAGTGTAACGAGGGGAAAACAAGAAGAAACCAAATCATCCCGGCAAGCGAAAACAACTATAACCAATCTCGCTTAAACAATTTGCTTCACAAAATAAAACTCAGCTTGAACAATGCTCAGTAACAGGCCACACCAAGGAGATACCATCAACACAGATGATTATCAAAACTAAACCTAAGTAGCACTCAAGGAAAAATCATATAAATCCCATTATACGACTCACGGGCATGCTTGGCACCAACGTATAGATATTCCAATTATGGCTAAACAGTTATAGGACGAGATTATACTAATTCTAGTTAAGCAAGAAGTCTATGAAGGGAAATATATCATGCTGGTAGAAGAGGTAGAATATTAAGTTAAGCCAATTAAGAGCAATAAACAACAAAAGGAATCTAGAAGCAAGAAAAGTCTAACTCAAGCAGAAAGAGATGAAACAGTCAACCAGAAACTCGGTGTCACAACCCCAAATCCTAAGCTGGCCGTGATGGAACCTATCATGGAGCTAGGCTAGCCAACCATTTCATATTATTAACATATCCTATAATTTCTCCTAATTTTAGCAGATTTTTTAAAAATATCAGAACGAGATAAAACAAATACACACTTCCCCAAAACCTGGAGTCAACTGCCATGAGCATCTAAGACTAAAAATACAATGTACAACAATATCTTGCTACAACCAAATTTTGATGTACAAAGACCAAAAGAAAACTATAATCTGAGGGAAGGAAAGGAGGTGAGCTGGGGACGCTAAGCAGCTACCTCAATCCTCGGACAGCTCCAAGCTCGTCCGAAAATAACCTAGCGAGATGGTCCGGTACCTGGATCTGCACACAGAGGTGCAGGGAGTAACGTGAGTACGCCAACTCAGTAAATAATCAATGTAACTAAAAACTTGAGTGTAGTGACGAGCATTTAAATCATGTAAATCCATATAACGAATAACAGTGGAAATGAATAAATTAAGTCAGAAATATAAAATTCTGAATATTTCAAATAAATAAATAACGTAGGAAAACTTTTATCCAACATTTATTATCAGAGGGTCAGTGTAAAGAAGAGTGAAAAACAACATTTTCATAAAAATATAAGCCCCTCGGGCACAATATCACTCACAATAAAGCCTCTCGGGCAAGNACAAAATCTAATATCTTATGAAAAGAGATTCTTTATACAAGAGCATATTCCCAAAACCCGATAGTACAAGTCATAAGCTTTAAAGAATTTACACTAAAATTTCTAATTACCACTGTTCGAAATAAGTACAACAATGTATGAACAAAAATATAAGACGGTGACTCCGAAACCGCGAACACTGAATCAATTTTACCTTGAGTTTCCACAACAGCAACCGCACTGCTAGATATCAATACCTGGATCTGCACAAAAAAACGTGTAGAAGAGTAGTATGAGTACACCACATTGGTGCCCAGTAAGTATCAAGACTAACCTCGGTGAAGTAGTGACGAGGACTAGTCNATAACACTCGTACCCAGTAAGTACCATGGACACCCACAACTGCTGCGGCGAGCAGCCCTCTCCACTACATTTATATATATATAATTATACTGCTGCGGTGCAGCCCGATCCATATATTGCTGCGGCGTGAAGGTCCATATAATAGTCAACTGCGCTCACTGGGGGTGTACAGATTTCTGGAGGGGCTCCTTCAGCCCAAGCGCTATATCTGTTGCAGCATGCAGCCCGATCCAATATATATATTGCTGCGGCATGCAACTCGATCGGTATGAATATAATCTATATTACTGCGGCGTGCAACCTGGCCCACATATTGTATATAACATATATATTGTTGTGGTGTACAACCCGCCCCATAATTATCCTCACATACTCGGCTCTCGCCCTGACTCAATCACCCTCACAAGCCACTTGGGCAATTTATCTCGACTTACGGGACTCAACCCAAAATACTTTTCAGAGTTTTCATAGTAGTGTGATAACATTAAAATAACAACAATCAGGAAACAATGAATGAGTTCACAATCTACTAACAGGATAGTGGTAGGATAGTGTAAAAGTACCCTTGCAGGTCTAAACAGGCCGGCACAAGGCCCCAGTCATGGCTCACAACCCATATACGAGTATAAATTTCTAAAATACATGATATCATAAGGTTTCAAATTGAATACACGGCTTAATAGTCGCTACAGGACGGACCAAGTCACAATCCCTATCGGTGCACGCCCCCACGCTCGTCACCTAGCGTGTGCGTCACCTCATTTATCAGCAAAATATCAAATAACGGGGTATCTTACCCTCAGGTTTAGAGTTACAATCGTTACTTACCTCAGAACAGCCCAAAAACTACTTCGCGATGTGCTTGCCCCTCGAATTGGCTCCCAAATTCTCCGAATCTAACCAAAACCAGATTAGCATCGTCAATATAAGCTAACGGAACAAAACTCAATCGGAAGATACAAATTTTAACACAATTCTCGAAATTCAGCCAAACCCGAGCCCCGGGACCACGTCTCAAAATTCGATAAAATTTACATCCCTAGAATCCTCATTAACTTATGAGTCTACCCATACCAAATTTACCAAAATCCGACCTCAATTGCCCACTCAAAACACCAAAAGAACATTTAAAACTTACTTCCCATTTTCCCCAAATTTCCTCATTTATCAGCACAATATCAAATAACAGGGTATCATACCCTAAGGTTTAGAGTTACAATCATTACTTACCTCAGGACAGCCCAAAAACTACTCCGCGATGCGCTTGTCCCTCGAATTGGCTCCCAAATTCTCTGAATCTAACCAAAACTAGATTAGCATCAACAATATACGCTAACGGAACAAAGCCCAATCGAAAGATACAAATTTTAACACAATTCTCGAGATTCGGCCAAACCCGAGCCCCGGGCCCACATGTCGAAATTCGATAAAATTTACATCCCTAGAATCCTCATTCCCTTATGACTCTACCCATACCAAATGTACAAAAATCCGACCTCAATTGCCCACTCAAACCACCAAAAGAAAATTCAAAACTTTATTCCCATTTTTCCCAAATCAAAAATGGAAGAATACTTACCACAAGAACTCCACTGAAAAGCTCGTCCAAAATTTCCTCTCCCCGAGCTCTCTAATGAAAATTGAGCTATGGCCAAGAACCCCAAATTTAGAACTTAAACTGTCTGCCCAGACTTTTCTTCATCGCAAACGCATCACATTGACCGCGTTCGCATAGAATAATCCAACAGGCCCCTAATACGCGAACGCACCAAAAGCTATGCGACGCACTGCTCCACCACCCCAGGCCTTCGCAAACGTATGGGCTCCTATGCGATCGCACAGGTCAATGGTCCTGGGGTCCTCGAGTGCATCCTACCCTATGCAAACGCACACACACCCTCGCGTTCGCGATGGCCACCCTGCTCAACACTCTGCGTTCGCACCCCTTCGAATGCGAACGCATTGAACAACTGGCCCCCTTACACCAAACACTCTATGCGAACGCGAGCCCTCTTCCGCGAACGCATAGAGTAAAACTCTGCTGCAGAAACACCAGCAAGACAACCAAGTTCCAAAACCAAAAATCGATCCGTTAACCTGTCAAAACACACCCGAGGACCTTGGGACCTCAACCAATCCTATCAACACACCCCATAACATCATTTAAACTTAGTCGAGCCTTCGAAACACCAAAAACAACACGGAAACATCAAAATTACGTCAAATTCAAGCCTATGAACTTTGAAACCTCTAAGTTTCGCCAATGATGCCGAAACCAATCAAAACACATCCGATTGACCTGAAAATTTGCACACATATCCAAAATGAAATTACGAACCTGCTCAGAATGTCGAAATTCCATTCCGATCCCGATAGCCTATTTTCCACTGCCGACCGGAAACCGCCAAAAACTAACTTTCACCAATTCAAGCCAATTCTACACCGGACATCTAAACTTCATTTCGAACACACTCCTAAGTCCCAAATCACTTAACGAAGCTATGCGAGCCATAAAGTCTGCATTTTGAGGTCGTTTACAAACAAGTCAACTCCTAGTTGACTTCTTTAATTATTAAGACAATTTAAGAGACTAAGTGTCTCAATTCTCACCGCGACCACTCCGAACCCGAACGAACTGACCCAACACAACATAAACAGGCTAAGAAACATATGATAAAGCAGAAACGGGGGAAACAGGGCTAAGCTCACGGAACGACCGGCCGGGTCGTTACATCTTCCCCCTCTTAAACAAATGTTCGTCCTCGAACGGTCTAGAAACATACCTGGAGTCTCGAATAAGTGAGGATATCTGTCCCGCATCTCCCGCTCGGTCTCCCAGGTGGAATCCTTCACCGGTTGTCCTCTCCACTGAACCTTCACTAAAACTATATCCTTAGACCTCAGCTTTCTGACCCGATGACCCAAAATAGCCACTGGCTCTACCTCATATAACATATCACCCTCGAGCTGAACTGAGCTGAAGTCCAAAACATGAGACGGGTCACCAACATACTTTTGGATCATCGAAATATGGAACACCAGATGAATACTCGACAAGTTGGGAGGCAAGGCAAGTCTATAAGCCACCCCCAATCCTCAGAACCACCTCAAAAGGCCCAAAAAATCGTGGACTCAGCTTTCCCCTCTTCCCGTATCTCATAACACCATTCATGGGTGACACCTTCAGCAGTACCTTCTCCCCAACCATGAAAGACACATCACCAACCTTTCGGTCCGCAGAGCTTTTCTGCCTAGACTACGCCGTGCGAAGTCATTCCTGAATCAACTTCGCCTTACCCAACGCATCCTGAACCAAGTCTGTACCCAATAGACTGGCGTCGCCTAGCTCAAACCAACCAACCGGAGATCTGCACCTCCTACCATATAAAGCCTCATACGGAGCCATCTGGATACCTGACTTATAACTATTATAATATGCAAACTCTGCGAGTGGAAAAAACTTGTCCCACAAACCCCGAAAATCAATGACATATGCACGTAACATATCCTCCCGAATCTGAATAGTACGCTCCGACTGCCCGTCTGTCTAAGAATGGATGTGCTCAACTCGACCTGAGTACCCAACTCTCTCTGTACGACTCTCCTAATTGAGATGTGAACTGAGTACCTCTATCAAAAATGATAGAAACTGGAACACCATGCAATCGGAAAATCTCCTTGATATAAATATTAGCTAACCGCTCCGAAGAATAATTAGTACCAACAGGAATGAAGTGCGCGGACTTGGTTAGCCGATCCACAATAACCCATATAGCATCAAACCTCCTCGAAGTCCGTGGGAGTCCTACTAGGAAGTCCATGGTGATTCGCTCCCACTTCCACTCCGGAATATCAAATCTTTGAAGCAATCCACCTGGCCTCTGGTGCTCATACTTGACCTGTTTACAGCTGAGACACCGAGCCACAAACTCAAAAATATCTCTCTTCATCTGCCTCCACCAATAATGCTGTCTCAGATCCTGATACATCTTCGCAGCACCCGGATGGATGGAATACCGCGAACTATGGGCCTCAAATATAATCAAATCTCGAAGCCCATCCATATTGGGCAAGCAAATCTGGCCCTACATCCTCATGACCTCATCATCTCCAATAACCACATCGCTGGCAGCACCACGACGGACCCTGTCCTGAAGAACAAGCAAGTGTGGATTATCATACTGGCGTGCTCTGATCTAATCATAACGAGAAGACCTGGAGGCTACACAAGACAATACCCGCGGAGGCTCTGATAGATCCAATCTTACCAACTGACCTGCTAAAGCCTGAACACCAAGTGCTTAAGGTCGCTCTTCTACTGGAAGGTAGCTAAACTCCCCAAACTCTCCGCTCTGTGACTCAGGGCATCAGCCACTACATTGGCCTTCCCCGAATGATATAAGATATTGAGGTCATAATCCTTGAGAAGCTCTAACCACCTCCTCTGACAAAAATTCAGATCCTTCTGCTTAAGCAGATTCTGCAAACTACCGTGATCAGTGAAAATCTCTTAATTCACTCCATACAAATAATGGCGCCAAATTTCAAGGCGTGAACAATAGCTGCTACCTCAAGATCGTGTATTGGATAATTGTTCTCGTGCACCTTCAACTTTCTGGATGCATAGGCAATCACCCGACCGTGCTACAACAAAACCTCTCCAAGGCCAACTCTCGAGGCATCACAATAAATTGTATAAGAACCTGAACCCGTAGGCAAAATCAATAACGGAGTTATAGTCAAAGCTAACTTGATCTTCTGGAAGCTCCCCTCACACTCCTCAGTCCACCTAAACTGAGCACCCTTCTAGGTCAGTCTCGTCATAGGTGCTGCAATAGATGAAAATCTATCTACAAAACAACGGTAGTACCCTGCCAAACCAAGAAAACTGTGAATCTTAGTAGCTGATGACAGTCTAGGACAACTCTACACCGCCTCTACCTTCTTCGGATCAACCTGAATACCCTCACTAGACACCACGTGCCCCAAGAATGCTACTGAATCAAGCCATAACTCACACTTCGAAAATTTTGCACACAATCTCTTCTCTCTCAAGATCTGAAGCACAACTCTCAAATGCTGCTCATGATCCTCCCGAGATCGGGAATACACCAAGATATCGTCAATGAACACGATGACGAATGAATCCAGATAAGGCCGGAATACATTATGCATCAAGTGCATAAAGACTGCTTGGGCATATGACATAACCAGAAACTCATAATGACCATATCTAGTCCTGAAAGTAGTCTTCAGGATGTCTGGCCCCCGAATCTTCAATTGATGATAGCCGGACCGCAAGTCAATGTTAGAAAATACTGTGGCACCCTGCAACTGATCAAACAAGTCATAAATATGAGGCAAGGGATACCGGTTCTTCACCGTAACTCTGTTCAGCTGCCGATAATCAATGCACATACGCATAGAACCATCCTTCTTCTTTACAAACAACACCGGTGCACCCCAAGGTGCCACACTAGGCCGAATGAACCCCTTATCTAGGAGTTCCTGAAGCTGCTCCTTTAATTCCTTTAGCTCTGATGGTGCCATATGCTAAGGTGGAATAGAAATAGGCTGAGTGCCTGGCACCAAGTCAATACCAAAATCAATGTCACTGTCAGGTGGCATGCCTGGCAGGTCTGCAGGGAACACGTACGGAAAGTCACGGACAACAGAACCAAATCAATAGCGGGAGTCTCACCACTGACATCCCTCACAAAATCCAGATACTATAAACACCCCTTCTCAACCATACGCTGAGCCTTTAGGTAGGAAATCACCCTGCTAGGCACATAATCAGAAGAACCTCTCCACTCAACCCTCGGACATCCGGGCATAGCTAAGGTCACGGTCTTAGCGTGACAATCACGAACGGCAGGACACATTGTTAACCAGTACATGCCCAATATCACATCAAAATCAACCATGCTGAGTAACAGTAGGTCAACTCGGGTCTCTATACCTCCAACAGTTATCACACACGACCAATATACACGATCTACAACAACTGTATTTCCCACCGGAGTCGACACATGAACAGATGTGACTAAGGACTCACGGGGCATATCCAGAAAATGGGCAAAATATGAAGAAACATAGGAATATGTAGAACCAGGGTCAAATAAAGCCAAAGCATCTCAGCAACAGACTGAGACAATACCTGCGATCACTGAATCAGAGGCCATAGCATCTGACCTGGCTGGAAAGGCATACATACGGTCATGACCTCCACCTGCTCGACCTCCCCCTCTAGGGCGGCCTCTAGCTAATTGCCTACCACCCCTGGCTGCCTGGGTGGGTGGTGAAGCAACTGGAGCTGAAGTCGAAGGCTGGATCCTCAGCTGACATGGACCTCCAAGAAGATGAGGACAGTGCCTCCTCATATACCCGAACTCTCCACACTCGTAACTGCTCCCTCGAGCTAGAGACTGGGACTTAAATGAACCCTGTCATCAGAATGGCCACTAGGAGAACCATGCATAGAAGACCCCTGAACTGATGGTGCTCGAGTTGCACTCTGGGCTAGAAGGGACCGAATGAAGAATGGCCATGCTGAAAACCACGGGGACCATGCCTCGAAGATGCACCACTATAAGCTGGGTGGCCTGACCGAGGAGACTTGAATGAACTGCCCCTTCCATGCGGAAAATGTCCCCTAGAAAGAGCACCACTGGAACCAACCGATCCACGAGGCCTCTTGGCCTCCCTCTCTACCCGCTCCTGACAGTGCACCGACTTAATATCTCGAGCAATATCAACAACCTGCTCGAATGTAGCATCTGACACCCTTTCCCGGGTCATGAAAAGGCGGAGCTGATAAGTAAGGCCATCTATAAACCTCCTAATTCTCTCCCTGTCAGTAGGGACCAACTCTGTAGCATGACGAGCCAACTCTGAAAATCGCATCCCATACTGCGTTACTGATAGCTCTCCCTGACACAGCTGCTCAAAATGTATGCGCTGCTCCTCCCGGTGAGATAGGGGTACATACTTCTCCAAGAAGATAGTGGAGAACTATTTCCAGGCAAGAGGTGCTGAACCAATAGGCCTACGCCTCTAAAAAAGACTCCCAACAAGTGAAAGCAGCACTAGAGAACTGAAAAGTAGCATATGAGACCCACTGATCTCCAAAATCCCAGCAGTACGCAACATTCTCTGGAACTTATCTAGAAAACCCTGGGCATCCTCGCCCTCAGCACCACTAAATGTCGGAGGCTGAAGTCTACTATACCTATCCACTCTATGGTGCTCATCATCTAGCATAGCTGGGACCATGAAGTCCTGAACTGGAGTAACCGGCTGGGCCGGAACTGCCCCAGGTGTCTGCTGGCCCTATGTAGCCTGCTCAGGTGTTCGGGCAACTGGAGTCTGACTGCCTCCCCCGGCCTGAGAAGTAGCGGCAACTGCCTGAGCAAGGGTGGTACACACCATCAAGATCTGGGCCAAGTTCTCTTGAAGACCTGGAATAACAATAGACATTGCCGGTGCCTGAGCCTATCCCTCTGGAGTATCTGTGGCGGGAACCTGATTCTGAACAGTAGGGGGATCAACTAATATTGCCCTGGCTGCCGCACGGGCTGGCCCCTACCTCTACCACGACTTCGACCCCTCGCTGGTCTAGTTGGTGGCTGATCGCCCTGATTAGTGGCGCGAGTCCTCACCATCTGTGAAAGAATGAAACAACAAAAGTTTAGATTTCCAGAACCAATCAAATGGCATGACATAATTAAACAAAAATGAGACTGTTCCTAAGGGTTTTGTAGCCTCTCGAAGATAAGTACAGACGTCTCTGTACCGATCTGCAAGACTCTACTAAACCTGTTCATGACCGTTGAGTCCTATGTAACCTAGGCTCTGATACCAACTTGTCACGACCCCAAATCCTAAGCCGGCCGTGAGGGCGCCTATCATGGAGCTAGGCTAGACAACCATTTCAGATTATTAACATATCCCATAGTGTCTCCTAATTTTAGCAGATTTTTTAAAAATAGAAGAAAGAGATAAAACAAATACAAACTTCCCCAAAACCTGGAGTCAACTGTCATGAGCATCTAAGACTGAATATACAATGTACAACAATATCTTGCTACAACCAAAGTCTGACGTACAAAGACCAAAAGAAAATTATAATCTGAGGGAAGGAAAGGAGGTGAGCTACGGACGCTGAGCAGCTACCTCATTCCTCGGACAACTCCAAGCTCGTCCGAAAATCAACTAGCGAGATGGTCTGGTACCTGGATCTACACACAGAGGTGTAGGAATAACGGGAGTACGCCAACTCAGTAACTAATCAATGTAACTAAAAGCTTGAGTTTAGTGATGAGCATTTAAATCATGTAAATCTGTATAACGAATAACAGTGGAAATGAATAAATCAAGTCAGAAATCTACAATTTCGAATATTTCAAATAAATAAAAAAAAACTCCGATTTCCATTTAAGAATCTCTTAGGAATACTTTTATCCAACATTTATTATCAGAGGCTCAGTGTAAAGAAGAGTGAAAAAAGCATTTTCGTAAAAATATAAGCCCCTCAGGCACAATATCACTAACAATAAAGCCTCCCGGGCAAGCCTCTCAGTTACTCGTGATTCCAATATCTGTATCTCATTCTCCCACATAACACTCATACCCAGTAAGTACCATGGACACCCACAACTGCTGTGGAAAGCAGCCCGCTCCGCAACATTTATATATATAATTATACTGCTGCGGCGTGCAGTTCGATCCGTATATATAACATATATTGCTGCGGCGTGCAGCCCAGTCCATATAATAGTTGAATGCGCTCACTGGGGTGTACAGACTCCTGGAGGGGCTCCTTCATCCCAAGCGCTATATCTACTGCGACGTGCAGCCCGATCCAATATATATATTGATGCGGCATGCAGCCCGATCCATATGTATATAATCTATATTTCTGTAGCGTGCAGCCCGACCCACATATAATATATAACATATATATTGCTGCGGCATGCAGCCCGTCCCATAATTATCCTCCCATACTCGACTATCGGCCTGACTCAGTCACCCTCACAAGCCACTTGGGCAATTTATCTCAACTTACGGGACTCATCCCAAAATACTTTTCAGAGTTTTCAAAGCAGCGTGGTAACAGTAAAATAACAACAATCAGGAACCAATGATTGAGTTCACATTACTAACAGGGTAGTGGTAGAATAGTCTAAAAGTATCCCCTGAGGGTCTAAACAGGTTGGCACAAGGCCCCAATCATGGCTCATAGCCCATATACGAGTATAAATTTCTAAAATACAGGATATCTAAGGTTTCAAATCAAATACGCAGCTTAATAGTCTCTACGGGACGGACCAAGTCACAATCCCTATCGGTGCACGCCTCGTCACCTAGCGTGTGCGTCACCTCATTTATCAGCAAAATATCAAATAACGGGGTATCTTACCCTCAGGTTTAGAGTTACAATCGTTACTTACCTCAGAACAGCCCAAAAACTACTTCGCGATGCGCTTGCCCCTCGAATTGGCTCCCAAATGCTCCGAATCTAACCAAAACTAGATTAGCATCGTCAATATAAGCTAACGGAACAAAACTCAATCGGAAGATACAAATTTTAACACAATTCTCGAAATTCGGCCAAACCCGAGCCCCGGGACCACGTCTCGAAATTCGATAAAATTTACATCCCTAGAATCCTCATTAACTTATGAGTCTACCCATACCAAATTTACCAAAATCCGACCTCAATTGCCCACTCAAAACACCAAAAGAACATTTAAAACTTACTTCCCATTTTTCCCAAATTTCCTCATTTATCAGCACAATATCAAATAATAGGGTATTATACCCTAAGGTTTAGAGTTACAATCTTTACTTACCTCAGAACAGCCCAAAAACTACTCCGCGATGCGCTTGCCCCTCGAATTGGCTCCCAAATGCTCTGAATCTAACCAAAACTAGATTAGCATCATCAATATATATAATTATACTGTTGCGGCGTGCAGCCCGATCCGTATATATAACATATATTGTTGCGGCATTCAGCCCAGTCCATATAATAGTTGGCTGCGCTCAGTGGGGGTGTACAGACTCCTGGAGGGGCTCCTTAATCCCAAGCGCTATATCTGTTGCAGCGTGCAGCCCGATCCAATATATATATTGATGCGGCATGCAACCCGATCCGTATGTATATAATCTATATTTTTGTAGCGTGCAGCCCGACCCACATATAATATATAACATATATATTGCTACGGCGTGCAGCCCGTCCCATAATTATCCTCCCATACTCGGCTATCGGCCTGACTCACTCACCCTCACAAGCCACTTGGGCAATTTATCTCAACTTACGGGACTCATCCCAAAATACTTTTCAGAGTTTTCAAAGAAGTGTGGTAACAGTAAAATAACAACAATCAGCAACCAATGATTGAGTTCACAATCTACTAACAGGGTAGTGGTAGTATAGTCTAAAAGTATCCCCTGAGGGTCTAAACAGGTCGGCTAAAGGCCCCAATCATGGCTCACAGCCATATACGAGTATAAATTTCTAAAATACAGGATATCATAAGGTTTCAAATCGAATATGCGGCTTAATAGTCGCAACGGGACGGACCAAGTCACAATCCCTATCGGTGCACGCCTACATACTCGTCCCCTAGTCTGTGCGTCACCTCATTTATCAGCACACTATCAAATAACGGGGTATCATACCCTCAGGTTTAGAGTTACAATTGTTACTTACCTCAGAACAGCCCAAAAACTACTCCGCGATGCACTTGCCCCTCGAATTGGCTCCCAAATGCTCTGAATCTAACCAAAACTAGATTAGCATCGTCAATATATGCTAACGGAAGAAAACCCAACCGAAAGATACAAATTTTAACACAATTCTCGAAATTCGGCCAAACCCGAGCCCCGGGACCACGTCTCGGAATTTGGTAAAATTTACACCCCTAGAATCCTCATTACCTTATGAGTCTACCCATACCAAATTTACCAAAATCCGACCTCAATTTCCCACTCAAAACACCAAAAGAACATTTAAACCTTTCTTCCCATTTTTCCCAAATTTCCTCATTTATCAGCACAATATCAAATAACAGGGTATCATATCCTAAGGTTTAGAGTTACAATCATTACTTACCTCAGAACAGCCCAAAAACTACTCCGCGATGCGCTTGCCCCTCGAATTGGCTCCCAAATGCTCTGAATCTAACCAAAACTAGATTAGCATCATCAATATACGCTAACGGAACAAAACCCAATCGAAAGATACAAATTTTAACATAATTCTCGAGATTTGGCCAAACCCGAGCCCCGGGCCCACGTCTCAAAATTCAATAAAATTTACATCCCTACAATCCTCATTCGCTTATGAGTCTTCCCATACCAAATGTACAAAAATCCGACCTCAATTGCCCACTCAAAACACCAAAGGAACATTCAAAACTTTATTCCCATTTTTCCCAAATCAAAAATGATTGAAGAATACTTACCACAAGATCTCCACTGAAAAGCTCGTCCAAAATTTCCTTTCCCTGAGCTCTCTAATGAAATATTGAGCTATGGCCAAGAACCCCAAATTTAGAACATAAACTGTCTGCCCAGACTTTTCTTCATCGCAAACGCGTCACATTGACCGCGTTCGCATAGAACAATTCAACAAGCCCCTAATTTTTACTATACGCGAACGCACCAAAAGCCATGTGACGCACTGCTCCACCACCCCAGGCCTTCGCAAACGTATAGGCTCATATGCGATCGCACAGGCCAATGGGCCTGGGGTCCTCGGGTGCTTCCTACCCTACGCGAACGCACACACACCCTCGCGTTCGCGATGGCCACCCTGCTCAACACTCTGCGTTCGCACCCCTTCGACTGCGAATGCATTTAACAACTGGACCCCTTCTACCAAACACTTTATGCGAACGCGAGCCCTCTTCCGTGAACGCATAGAGTAAAACTCTGCTGCAGAAACACCAGCAAGCCAGCCAAGTTCCAAAACCAAAAATCGATCCGTTAACCTGTCAAAACAGACCCGAGGACCTCGGGACCTCAACCAATCCTATCACCACACCCCATAACATCATTTAATCTTAGTCGAGCCTTCGAAACACCAAAAACAACACGAAAACATCAAAATTACATCAAATTCAAGCCTATAAAATGTGAAACCTCTAAGTTTCGCCAGTGATGCCGAAACCAATCAAAACACATCCGATTGTCATGAAAATTTGCATAAATATCCAAAATGACATTATGAACCTGCTCCACCTGTCGAAATTCTAATTCGATCCCGATAGCCTATTTTCCACTGCCGATCGGAAACCGCCAAAAACTAACTTTCACTAATTCAAGCCTAATTCTACACCGGACATCTAAACTTCATTCCGAACACACTCCTAAGTCCCAAATCACCTAAGGAAGCTATGCGAACCATAAAATATGCATTTCGAGGTCGTTTACCAATAAGTCAACTCCTAGTTGACTTCTTTAATTATTAAGATAATTTAAGAGATTAAGTGTCTCAATTCTCACCACGACCACATCGAACCCGAACCAACTGACCCAACACAAGATAAACAGGCTAAGAAACATATGATAAAGCAGAAACGGGGGAAACATGGTTAATCTCACGGAACGACCGGCCGAGTCGTTACATCTTCCCCCTCTTAAACAAATTTTCGTCCTCGAACGGTCTAGAAACATACCTGGAGTCTCGAATAAGTGAGGATACCTGTCCCGCATCTCCCGCTCGGTCTCGCAGGTAGAATCCTTCACCGGTTGTCCTCTCCACTAAACCTTCACTGAAGCTATATCCTTAGACCTCAGCTTTCTAACCTAACGACCCAAAATAGCCACTGGCTCTACCTCATATAACATATCACCCTCGAGCTGAACTGAGCTGAAGTCCAAAACATGAGACGGGTCACCAACATACTTTCGGAGCATCGAAACATGGAACACCGGATGAATACTCGACAAGTTGGGAGGCAAGGCAATTCTATAAGCCACCCCCCCTCCCAATCCTCAGAAGCACCTCAAAAGGCCCAATAAATCGTGGACTCGGCTTTTCCCTCTTCCTGTATCTCATAAGACCATTCATGGGTGACACCTTCAGCAGTTCCTTCTCCCCAACCATGAAAGACACATCTCGGACCTTTCGGTCCACATAGCTCTTCTGCCTAGATTGTGCCGTGCGAAGTCGTTCCCGAATCAACTTCGCCTTACCCAACGCATCCTGAACCAAGTTTGTACCCAATAGACTAGCCTCGCCTGGCTCAAACCAACCAACCGGAGATCTGCACCTCCTACCATATAAAGCCTCACACTGAGCCATCTGGATACCTGACTGATAACTATTATTACATGCAAACTCCGCGAGTGGCAGAAACTTGTCCCATGAACCCCGAAAATCAATGACACATGCACGTAACATATCCTCCCGAATCTGAATAGTACGCTCCGACTGCCCGTCGGTCTAAGAATGAATGTACTCAACTCGACCTGAGTACCCAACTCACTCTGTACGGTTCTCCTAAGTGAGATGTGAACTGAGTACCTCTATAAAAAATGATAGAAACTGGAACCCCATGCAATCGGTCAATCTCCCTGATATAAATATCAGCTAACCGCTCCGAAGAATAATTAGTACCAACAGGAATGAAGTGCGCGAACTTGGTCAGCCGATCCACAATAACCCATATAGCATCAAACCTCCTCGAAGTCCGTGGGAGTCCAACTATGAAGTTCATGGTGATTCGCTCCCACTTCCACTCCGGAATATCAAATCTCTGAAGCAATCCACCTGGCCTCTGGTGCTCATGCTTGACCTGCTGACAGCTGAGACACCGAGCCACAAACTCAACAATATCTCTCTTCATCTGCCTCCACCAATAATGTTGTCTTAGATCCTGATACATCTTCGCAGCACCCGGATGGATGGAATACCGCGAACTATGGGCCTCAAATAGAATCAAATCTCGAAGCCCATCCATATTAGGCATGCAAATCTGGCCCTACATCCTCATGACCTCATCATCACCAATAACCACATCCCTGGAATCACTACGACGGACCCTGTCCTGAAGAACAAGAAAGTGTTGATTGTCATACTGGTGTGCTCTGATCTAATCATAACGAGAAATCCTGGAGGTTACACAAGCCAATACCCGCGGAGGCTCTGATAGATCCAATCTTACCAACTGACCTGCTAAAGCCTGAACATCAAGTGCTTAAGGCCGCTCTTCTACTGGAAGGTATCTAAACTCCCCAAACTCTCTGCTCTGTGACTCAGGGCATCAACCACTACATTGGCCTTCCCCGAATGATATAAGATAGTGAGGTCATAATCCTTGAGATGCTCATAATCCGCATTCCGAGGTCGTTTACCAATAAGTCGACTCCTAGTTGACTTCTTCAATTATTAAGCTAAATTAAGAGACTAAGTGTCTTAATTCTCACCACGACCACTCCGAACCCGAACCAACTGACCCAACACAAAATAAACAGGCTAAGCAACATATGATAAAGCAGAAACAGGGGAAACGGGGCTAATCTCATGGAACGACCGCCTGGGTCGTTACACTCGGTCATAATAGTTATAACATCATACACAGGAAATATAAGGTCATTAGGATCCTAAAAGGCCAACCTATTACAAATAGGCCCGAGTGCGCACTCGTCACCTCGCGTAAACGGACTACAATTAACATAGAAGACTCAAATCCTAAGGAGTAACTCCCTCACACAAGGTTAGACAAGATACTTACCTCGACGACGACAACCCGATACTCTAAATGGACTTCTCGGGCGAAAAAGATCTCCAGACGGCTCAAATCCAACTATAACAACTCCAAAACACACATAAATTGTATAAGGAACTATTCTGAATATTAAAGTTTCAATCTTTAAAATTATAAAAATCGACCAAAAAGTAGATCCTTCAGTCCCGCACCTCGGAACCCGTCAAATTTTACAAAAATTTGAATACCCATTCCGATACGAGTTCAATCATACAAAATTTATCAAATTCTGATACCATTTCATCCCCCAATTCATGAATATTTCGTTTTGAGAGTTTTCTTCCAAAAGCCAACCTTTTTTTTCAACCTAAAGCACAACTTAAATGATAAAAACAAAGATAAAATCATGGAACATATATAATTCTAGGTGAAGAACACTTACCCTCTCGATTAGCTTGAAATCCCCAAAAACCTCTCCCAAATCCGAAGTCTAAGGCTCAAAATGTGAAGAAAATGGCTAAACCTCGCTTATAAGAATCTACCTAGGCCATCTGCACATGCGACCACTAAACCGCACCTGCGCAATCGCAGGTGCGAAATACTAATTGCACCTGTGCTCCTACTCTCACATGCGCCCAAGAAACCGTTTCATCGGGTACCGCACCTGCGCCCCAAACTTACGCACCTGCGGAGGCTGCCCAGTCCGCTTAATCTCGCACCTGCGTGAAATTTTCCGCACCTGTGGTTCACTATCCGCACGTGCGGCTGCATTTCAAAACTTCAAACTCTCCAATAACCGTCCTAAACCATCCCGAACCCCTCGGACCTCAACCAATTACACCAATAGGTCACATACCAATGCCTGAACTTAGTCGAACTTTTGGAACACCCAAAACAACACCAAAACACCGAATAAAACCTTAGATTCAAGCCTAGAATTTCTAAACTTCAAAAATTCGCCAACGATGCCGAAACCAACCAAACCATATCCGAATGACCTGACATTTTGTGCACACGTCACAACTGATTCTACAAACCTATTCCAATTTCAGGTATTAAATTCTGACCCCGATATCAAAATTTCACCTGTTGGCCGAAATCGTCGAAATTCTAACTTTTCGCCGGATTACCTCAGATTACTCTACGGACCTTCAAAACAAATCTCGGACGCGTGCCTAAGTGCAAAATCACCATAGGAAGTCGTTGACATTATCTAAAACTCATTCCGAGGCTGCTTACACAAAAGTCGAACCTCCGGTCAACTTACATCACTTAAGCTTCAAAAATTGAAATTTTCCTTCCAATTCGACTCCGAATCCTCCGGTAACTGAATCCAAGCATGCATGCAGGTCGATATACACAATGTGAGGCTTTTCAAGACCTTAGTTCACCGAACGAAGCTTAAATTCTCAAACGACCGGTCGGGTCGTTACACTCTCCCCCTCTTAAAACAAACGTTCATCCTCGAACGTGCCAAGATTCACCTCGAACTCATCCAATCACTGAATACACTCTTGCAACACACGCCCGCGGGTGATACCATGTTACCCCAACCTACTTAAGCCTGATGACACAACCACAACTACAATATAGCCTTCCCATCACTACCGATAAGCCTCATACAATATGAAAGAATGAAAACATATAAATAAAACACAAGGAGCCCATCCTGATAAAATTTCCACCATGGCACTCAGCCGTGCCCAAACATAACGAATCACAAAATATCACGAGGGTCTCGCCCTCAACTCAAGATCACATACCGAATATATATCATACCATTTGAAATATCTTATCAACTCAGCCCTGCCAATAACATCATGACACTCACGTCACATCTCGATAGAGTATCAATTCACATCTCGTAACCAAATACTTAGGAAAATCACATAAATCTTACC
Source organism: Nicotiana knightiana (assembly GCA_005239525.1). NCBI lineage: Eukaryota > Viridiplantae > Streptophyta > Magnoliopsida > Solanales > Solanaceae > Nicotiana > Nicotiana knightiana. Next base: position 72,960 of record ML406098.1, read on the forward strand.
ATGATGAATAACAAGGACTCACTTCTAGTCCCACCACTCTCAATGATCAATAAAACAATGATAGACATGGGTTACCACTCATAGAATCTCCCAGCAGGAAGAAACACGAAAATAGAGTGCAAAGCATGAAACTCACTCATAAATAAAACAACAATTAAGGGAAACTCGTTTCGACCAACAGAACTATGGCGAAATACGAACGGTGCCCCTCTGCAACAAATCACAACATTCCTGTATGATAATATATGGCACAACGGCCTCCAGCCTACTACACGAAACACGCCAATAGGCCGAGCCTCCCCCTCTTGGGCGCCCTCTACTCACCTGTATACCCTACTGTAACACATTTGTCTGAATTCTGGACAAATCTCTCACCATGTGGCTGACATCCCCACACTCAAAACAACCTCTCTACGGACGTGGCTGTGGAAGCTGTGGAATATGAGTACTCTGAGACCCCTGAGTACCTGAAACCCCATGCAAAACTGGTAATGCAAACTGAACAAGCTGACCCACAAAACCTCTACCGCGCCGTACCCTGCCTCCAATATAAAGACCAGTAGATCTCCCTGGCCTACGAGGCCTCCCTGTACTCTCTCTCCTGAACTCGTCTATCCTCTCGCTCTCAATCCCACATGCTCTCTAACCGACGAGCGATCCCTACTACCTACTGAAATTAGGCATCCCACTCTAACTCTCGAGTCATGCTGGACCGAATATCATGCCTGAGTCCCTCAATGAATCTACGGACTCGCCTCCTAACTGAGGCAACCAAGGAAGGTGCATACCTAGCGAACTCATTAAATCTGACGGCATACTCCGATAGTAACACAACGCCTTGACGCAACTGCTCAAACTCCACGCGTCGTGCATCTCGAAGGAACTGAGGTATAACCCCTCTCAGGAAAGTCTCTGAAACCTAACCCATGTAAGTGAAGCTGAGTCGGCTGGGCTACCCACTCATATGCCCGCCACCACTAACAAACTACTCCTCCAAGCTGAGACGTGACAAAAGCAACCTCGCTCATCTCCATAATACCTATATTACGAAGAATGCAGTGACACTCCTCCAAGAAATCCTGGGCATCATCTGTCAACCATCCACTGAAAGATAGGAGGGTGGTACTCCCTGTACCTCTCAAGTTTAAGTTGTTCTTCCTCCGATGCTGCTACCTAACCACGACTGAACTGAAACAACATGTTGTGCTGCCATGACACCTGGAACCTGACCAACATGATCTCGGTGCTCTGGAGTGTAGACGGTGGGAGTCAGAACTCCTCCCCTGATCATGGAGTAGCCGGTGCACTAGAATCGATCCCACCTGATTTAATGTACCAATTATACTTAAAAAAAGAACTGTGCCCAGGTCTCCTGAAGTCCGGGCGTAACAACAGGCACCTCCAGTTTCTGTCCCCCTACCGGAACTACTAGCGGCTCCTCAACGGCTGTTCTGGTAGATATCCCAATTGCGACACATGCTCCTCATCGATCTCTGCCTCTACTACTAGCGACGCCAATCTTGGGGGTAAAATCATCAGGAATCGTAACTCGTGTCATAACCTATAACGACTCGGCCGGTTGTTCCGAGAGTTTAACCCCATTTCTCCCGTTTCTGCTTCATTATATGTTGTTCAACTTCATTTATGTGTGTGGGTCGGTTGGTTCCGGTTCAGAGTGGTCGTGGTGAGAATTGAGGCACTTAGTCTCTTATAGTAGCCTAATAGTTGAAAAAGTCAACTGAGAGTTGACTTATTAGTAAACAACCTCGGAATGCGTATTTTACCGCTCGGATATTTTGTTAGAGGATTTGGGACTTAGGAGTGTGTTCAGAATGGAGTTTTGATGTCCGGTGTAGAATTAGACTTGAATTGGCGAAAGTTAGTTTTTGGCTATTTCTTGTCGGCACTGGAAAATAGGCTATCGGGGTCGAAATGGGATTCCGTAAGTTGGTACAGGTCCGTAATGTCATTTTGGATATGTGTGCAAAATTTCAGGTCAATCGGAGGTGTTTTGGTTGGTATCGGCATCATTAGCGAAATTTAGAAGTTTCAAAGTTCATAGGTTTGAATTTGATGTAATTTTGATGTTTTCATGTTGTTTTTGGTGTTTCGAAGGCTCAACTAAGTTTGAATAATGCTATGGGGTGTTATGGTATGTTTGGTTGAGTCCCCGAGGGGCTCAGGATTGATTTCGGATGGTTGGCGGAGTTTTGAACTTAGGAAATTACAGCAAATGGCTGCTGGTGCAAAGTTTCTGGTGTTGGTTGCACCTGCGGATGGGTAGCCGCATGTGCGACGCCGCAGGTGCAAAAGGAGGCTAGGCAGGAGGAGTCCGTAGGGACGAAGAGTGGCCCACACTTGCGAAGCTGCAGGTGCGGAGAAGAGATCGCAGGTGCGAGAATTGGTCCGTTAGTGGGATTTCGCAAGTGCGCACCTGAGACCGTAGGTACGGGTCCACATGTACGATGTAAGGTCCGCAGGTGTAGATTAGCTGGGGAGAACAATATAAAATAAAGCCTCCATGAAATTTTGTTTATTCTACCATTGTTGCATGCAGTTTGAGCTTATTTGAGGGCAATTTGAAGACGGAATTCGAGGGTGTTTAGTGGAGGTAAGTTCCCAGATTATTAAAGTTGTTTGTATGCTATTTTTTTCGGATTAGGCTTGCAATTTGATGGATTAAAAAAGTTTGGACAAATGGGAGGAAAGATTTGGAAATTTCTTTTGGCAATTTTAGCGGGCAATTGTGGTATGATTTTGATGTTCTTGGTATGTACGAACTCATGGGAGGATAAGGGTTCTTGTGATGTAATTTTTATCGGATTCCAAGACATGGGCCTAGGGCTCGGGTTTGGCCGAATTTTGAGATTTTTTTATAAATTGATAGTTTTCAATTGGGTTGTGTTCTTTTAGCATATATTGATGATGTTAAACTAGTCTTGGTTAGATTCAGAGCAATCAGGAGCCAATATGAGGGGCAAGAGCATCGCGGATTAGTGTTGTGGCCCGATGGAGGTAAGTAATGGCTATAAATATTGTCCTGAGGGTATGAAACCCTAGACTTCATATTTCCCACTGATTTTAGAATGGCGCACATGTCGGATGACGAGGATGTGGCGCGCACTGATTTTTGGATTGAACTTGGTCTTCCCCGAGGCAATTATTGAGTTGCGTATTTTACTCTAAACCATATGTTAAATTGTGTTCTAAAGATTATTGAAATATTAGGGCTATAAGCCATGTTTGGGGCCTCGTGCCGACTTGTTTAGACCCCTTGGGGGCTTTTTACTGTTGTTTGTCCTCACTGTTTATTGATGATTTCACTCAGTTACATTGTGCTTATTGTTTTCGAAATTCATCCTGATCTACACTACTTTGAGATTTAAAAATGATGTTTTGGGCCGAGTACCCCGTTTTACTGATTCGCCCGAGAGGCTTTTTGAGAGGTTCTGACTGAGAGGCTAAGGGCCTAATTGTGAGGATATGATACGCCACGAGGTGGCTAGATATTAGCGCTTGGGCTGAAGGAGCACCTCCGGAGTCTGTACACACCCCCAGTGAGAGCAGGTGCCTACTAAGTGCTAGTGCCTAGTGACGAGTGATTGGGAGGCATGAGTGACTGTGAGGTATGCCCGAGGGGCTGATTATGAGTACTGTGAGGTATGCCCGAGGGGCTGATTATGAGTGACTGTGAGGCATGCTCGAGGGGTTGATTATGATACATGTTTTTGCCCGATGGGCTACTTATGATTTTACCACTTTCACTCTGAACGTATGAAATATGTTTTGCCCGAGGGACCTTTTTATGATTTTCAGTATTTTTACACAAAACTTCTTGAAAGTTATGTTAAAACCATTGGCAAGTATATTTCCAAATGGTTTTCACTGAAATTAGCTTTTAAGCGTGATGATTTAACGTATACTTTGTTGGAAAGAAAGGCTGTGCTTATTGTGAATTGATGGATTGATTTTTATGTGTTTCTTACTGCTCAAACCTGATTTATTTTCATTACTACTGAGTTGGTGTGCTCACATTACTCCCTACACCTTGCGTGCAGATCCAGGTGTTAGGCAGGGTGAGTTGTCTATCTGTTCCAGAGATATCTCAGAGCTTTGAGAGGTAGCTGCATGCGTCCACAATGCTACTCTCTCTCCGACTTACTATTATAGAATTTATTTTCTTTTGAGTTGTATATTTTATGTAGATGCTCATGACCGGTGACTCCGGGATCTTGAAAATTTGTGGAAAAGATGAAAAATTTAAAGAAAAACCTAGAATTTGCATTCTTGGATTTTTGACCATGAATTTGAGCATGAAATTAGAGTAAATTGTATATTTGAGTTAGCAAGTCTATGGGTAATCATTATATTCGAAAAGTTTCGCAATCCGGGCACGTTGGCCCGACGGTAATTTTGTCAACTTTCCGAGTGGAGTTGGGAATATATATAAAATAAATTGTTATAAGTATTAGAGTATATTTTCATTGGTTTGCCCGTTATTTGGATAGTTTTGGGGCGTTGTTCATCAATTTGAGTCGTCGGAGGGGCTTGGAGGCCGGTTATGAATCTTCGGAGCAAGGTAAGTCTCCTTTCTAACTTTGTGAGGGGGAATTGTCCCCCTAGGCGAACTAATTAAATATTTGCTATTATCTTCGAGGGCTACATACGCACGAGGTGACGGTAGTCCGTGCGTAGCTACTAATATGCTTATGTCGGGGTAGTCTAGGACCCACAAGCATGCCTTACTGTTGTACTTGTGATCTTGCTAGTAATATTAGACCGCTAATATGATCGAAATATAATTGAATACCTAAGGAGACTAGAGTTCATTTTCTTAATCATTTAGAAAGAGAATTAATTTCCTCCGTGGATAATTGTATACCTAATAAGGTTATAATATCGAATAATATTATTATGTTGACCGCGTCGCATGATTGAATCGCGAGCGGGGAAAATAGATGCATCTATGGTTCGAGCCTTCGACCCTTTGGTAGTGCACAGTTTATTATTGTTGGTCTGCGCTGTTCGACCCTCGGCATTTCTTGCAAATGATAATTGCTGCGTATTTCCTGTGATTTATACATGTTTATCGGCCTAAGGAAATTCTTAATGGCCAGTAAGAAGAAGAAGAATTGATGTGTAAAATGTGAAATAAGTCTGATGTTCTCATCCCTGATTAAATTGTCAACTGAAATGACGAAGGTGTTAAAGTGTTAAATATAGAAGAACTGATATTCCTTATCCCTGATATTTAAATAAATTGCCTATGACATTCATGCTTAGTGTCTCACTTGATTATACTAAATTGAACTCTAACAAGTGTCTAATTTGACCTCTCGTCACTACCTCTCTAAGGTTAAGCGGGATACTTACTGAGTACACGTTGTTTTCGTACTAATGCTACAATTGCTGTGCATTTTTACTCCACAAGTACTTTCATGGCGATGTGGCTGGTTTTGAGACTTAGGCGGAGTTGTAACATCTGGAGGTGAGCCGCAGCTGACAGGGTCTCCTCGTATTGTAATCATTTTGTTTTAAATTCCCTTGTCCAACTTGTGTCTCGGACAAGCTTCGTAATGATTGTATAAATTCTTTGAAATAGCTCATGCACTTGTGATACCGGGTTATGGGATGTATTTTATAAAAAAATGGAATATTAAACTATCGTATTTACTTAACGAATTTTTTTAGTTATTACGTAGTAAGTTAAAGGTAATAATTTCAAAAATGTTAGAACATGAATTTATTTCAACTAATTAATGATTAGCTTGCCTAGCGATGGTGTCCGGTGCCATCACGACCTTAATATTTTTTGGGTTGTGACAAGATGGTATCAGAGCACTAGGTTCCCTTAGGTCTCACGAGTCATGAGCAATTCTGGTAGAGTCTTGCGAATCAGAATGGAGACGTTTGTACTTATCTTCGAGACGCTACAGGGTTGTTAGGAGTACTTCCCTTCTTCATTCCTCATTGTGCGATTTGATTCCTTTAAGGCTTATGCCTACGTTTCTTTCTACTCAATCTTATGCGTCGCGAAGCGCTTGCTATGAATCGGGAATTTGAGGAATTGAAATGGTGCTACGGATATGATGCGAGATGTTTTCCATGTGTAATTGGTTGGGGCTGTTGTTTTGACCCTGCAGATGGATAATATGTTGTTTCAGCTCAGTAGTTGTGTTTCTGAGAGCCTTAAGGCTATGCTCAGGTAGTGATGATGCTTATGATTTGTTATCGCACGATTTCAATATGATGATATAATGCTTGCCCATATGTTGGGGGTGATGAATGGCTTGAAGGGAGGTCTTCTCAGGGCGTGATTTTGAGATTTCGGTATTTTAGTTCCGGCAGAGGAAAGGCATTTGGATTATGAACGGTCCGGTTGGGGTTGATAAAGTAGTAAGACTTGGTGTATTCAAGTAAGGTGGGGTATTCACCTGTGATGTGTCGTCGTTGTCCTTGATCGAATGGAATGTTGTTAAGTTTGTCAGTGCCGTGGATTCTTCGGCTGCATGGGGTCAGAGTATTGTGCAGAAGTATTGAAGAATGCAGTTGGCAGAGACCGTGAGGTGCGGTGGTTCAGTACTGGATAAGTGTTGATAATGTAGGCAGCTCAAGATAAATGATCTTCGGAGAGTTTGAAGTCATGACGAACTGACGGTTTAAGAGATGCAGTGAATGATATTGAATTTAGGCAGCGATTGGGAAACATACGATGAAGGAAGATATGTGGAAACTGCTAGGTGGTGGTTCCCTTTTCTAAAAGGCCAGGTGTAAGGAACGGAAATCAGGTAGTTGTTTAAGGAATGAGATTAACAAGAGGGAGAGTTGCAGCGTAGCACAGGAGTTCAGTAGTAAGACAGCTGCCTACCTTGAGGGAAAGTTTGAGAGTTTCAGTGGATGGTGATTAGGTCTATGAGCTTAAGTTGAAATATGGGTTATTTCGGTGGAAGGTTGGATACAACAGGGAGGAGTTGTTAGGAATGAAGAAGGACGCAATGTGGCGGTGAATTTGAAGATGTTGTAGCGCATTTAATAGACGTCCATGAGGAGCGGACGAACTAGTAAAGTTGGAAGAGGAAGAAGGGCACATGATAGGGTATTGATGTTGTAGAGAGTGTGCAGTATATCGTCGTTGGAAGGTGTCAGTTGGTGATTTCAATAGATGGGTTATCTCCTGTGAGTAGGTTAGCGGTTGTGTGGTTGGAAAGTTTCTGTGAGGGATTCCAGTGGCTATTCGGTAGGAGGCAGAATGTGTGAATGATTCTAGAGAATTTGAGTATTGGGAATGCGGACAGGGAAATTCGGAAGAATTGGATGGATTGGTTAAGAAAAATCATGCTAACAAAGGAGAAAGTATCTCAGCAGGGTCTAGACTGGTGCAAGGAGTAGCTTCGGGCTAAGTGGGGGAGTCCCTCCACCTGAAGTTGGGTTGCAAGATTTTGTTATCATAAGGTTGCGGATTGTGGGCGTGTTGGAAAGTTATTTCGTCTAAGGAGAAAGGAGTAAAATGGTGATCATGCGTGGGAGTTGATGAATGTGTGCAGAAGTTGGCCCTGTCAGACCAGGGTTAGGTGTTGAAAGATTCAGAATTTATGCTTAAGGCATAGGCGAGTTGTAAGGGTAGTGACTCAGTCATGTACTTCTTCGAGAGGATGTTCGTGTTCTAGAAGAGCTTTGGAATTGATTGTATTCGCGGACAGTCAGAGTGGGTGACTCTCAATAGTGGTCCTAATAAATTCGAAAGTTAAGAATGCGACATTTAAGAATCGAGCTTTTGCAGTATAATTCCTGAGAAAGGGAAAATAATTTGAGTGTTCACTGTTATTTTCAGCATGCAGGATAGTATTGGAGGAGTGAGAGAAATAAACTCCGGGTTGTAGAAAGATTTTCAGGAGGGTATGAGACGGGTTACGGGATTTAGGCAGCATGCTCTCGTGAATCAAGGTCACACGGGATGAGTGAGGGTTGAGTTTTCTATGAGTTGAAGGAAGATACTATTATTCCTGAGGCAATTAAAGATGATTAAAAGAAAATAGATTGATTAGCCATGGTTGAAATGGCACGTTTACGGCACTGATCAGTTCATTCGATGTGATTAAGTTATGCATGTGGTGTGTGCCGGTGTATACGACGCATGCCGGCCGTCGAAATAGATTTTATTTGGAAGCATTCAAGTATTATGGTCTGTCAGGTGTAGGCAGATCCCGGAAGGTTTATGATGGTTCAAACCATTACTTAAGGATTTGCATGTATTGTGATTGTCAGAACTCACTCGTGTGTTGTGGTGGTTCTCTTGAATTGAGGTAAGTAAAAAGTTTCTATATGATGAAGTGTTCACTCTATTAGTGGTTCAGAAGTTATGATGGAATTCTTGCACTATCTCATATTGGCATGTTAGGTGCGGTAAGCAGTATGTAACTGGAAGTAAGGAATCGAGGTTGCGGTTCGGTGTTGACAAGGATGTCATGAGCTCGGATTAGCAAGAAAAAGTGATTTGAAAGTTCAAGGTGAGCTGGTGTTATCTTTAGTGTGACCTGAGATCGATATTCGGTGAAGGAGGCTTTGTACCCTGGTTATGGGTTCTTGATTTGTTTTACAGCGTTAGTGTGGCTAGTGGTGGATGTGCAGACTTGTTACCTTGTGTGGAAGGTCGTGGGAGCGTGACCACGGGAAGATTGTGTGAGTATGACATGTAGTCACTTAATGGATTGGAAATTTTGACTGAGTATAAAGAAGTGTAATATTGGTTATTTTAGAATTCATGCCTGGAAGGCGTTTGGTTCATTTGGTTGTGGATTGTGGGGTGTTTGTCCCGGATATGATGATTGTTCTTGAATATTATGATAGGAAGTGGGTTATTATGGACACAGATCAAGCTATTAGCCTAGTTCAGTGCAAGCTGAATCAGCTTGAAGTGTGTGAATGGGTTTTAACAGGATTATGGGCTTCATGTGAGGCAAATGTGTTCATTTCAGTATAGCGCTCCTTAAGGAGGGGTGTTGGAATATCAGGTGTTGTTCCCGCTTCGTCAAATTCATGTGATATTATGATTGTGCCGTGTGAGTTGTGAAACGGCTTAATAATTTCTTATGTGTTGAGGCCACGTGTAGTGATGATGTTGTGTGAGCAAGATAGCTTTTGAGATCCAATATATATATATATATATATATATATCGCACCTCAATTCTGCTTGAGTTTTGTAGCATATGGCTTTATCAGTCTCCCCAGGATGGTATTGTGCATTTAGCGTGCTTGTGACCGATGTTCGATATTTTGTGGTAATGAGCAATTTAGCTCGGTGTGTATCTTCTTATGTAAATTTTATTTGTGGATCGGGTGGCACATCGCCACAGGTATGTTATATGGATCGGCTTGCGCACAACAACAGTGTGATGATGAGTCAGGTTCCTATATTTATTTGCTTGTGTTTTACTTCATATTTTTTAAGAAAGTTCATATTAGTTATGTGAATCAAGTAGTCCCTTCCTGAGTCATTCCTTTATGTATCATGTTCGAGTTATGGCCTATTGGAATGTTGTGGTGTCATGTGAGACTGTTTGTCATGTTTGGGAAGATTCATTGTCTGAGCAGTTCATACTGGGTGAGACGAGATTATTGGATCAGAGATCAGCGCGATAAGGTTATGTGAAATGCATTGAAGGACAATCACCATTATTTGGTTCGCAATGAGATGATGATCTAAGTCAAGAGGAAAGATTCAATGTTTGGTTACCTCTGCAGTTGTTTATGAACTTCTACACATCTCCTCCGTTGTGGTGGTATCATCAGCATTAAAGCAGGATATATGTATATATCTTGTAAAGTGCATTGGGAGCATCAAATTTGGTAAATTTTGGCTATTAAGGTTCAGGGAATGTTATGGTGGCTAGATGATGAATCATGCGGTGCATGGTGCTGATTCAGCCAAGGTATGCAGTCATGTTCTGGTATATCGGGTGGTAGTTGAAACGGTGTTTATATATTAGAAACAGTCCTGACAGAGAATTTCAGGTGTTGGAGCTGGATTCTCAAACTATTATATGGATAAAAGAAGAAATCTTCAGATTTGATCAAGCTAATGTACTTAACTGGGTTGTGGTAGCACGGGCAGGTGCTCGAGGTGTTAAACAGTGATATGGGATTTCTCCAGAGCAGTTCTTAGCACGCTTGAGGACGAATATCTTTTAAGTGGGGGAGAATGTAACGACACGACCGATCATTTTGAGCTCTAGCGCGTTGTTCAACGGTTTGAAGTCATGAGCAGCTCCATTTCAAGTATTATGACTCGTGGCATGGTCAGAGTTGAATTTTGGGAAGTTCGGAGTCAAATTGAAAAGAAAATTCTCATTTAAGAAGCCTTAAGTTGGAGAAATTGACTAAAGTTGAGATTTTGAGTAAACGACTTCCGAATCAGGAATTGAAGGTTCTAGCAGGATCGTATGATGATTTCGGACTTGGGTGTATGTCCGGATCGGGTTTTGGATAACCCGGGAGCGTTTCGGTGTGTATTGTTGAAGTTAGCATTTTTGAAGAAATTTCCTAAGTTTGGCTTGAAGCGCATTTCAGTGATATTGATGTCCGCTTGGGATTCCATGTCTGGGAATAGCTTCATATGGTGATTCTGGAGTTGGGAGCCAATCAGAAGTGAATTCGGATGTCCGTAAGTTATTTTGAAGTCATTTGGCTAAAGATAGAAATTTGAAGGTTTTTGAGGAATTGAACCGGAAGTGGAGATTTTGATATCGGGGTCGGATTTCGATTCGAAAAGTTGGAGCAGGTCCGTAATGCTGAATGTGACTTGTGTACAAAAATTGAGGTCAATTGAACGTGATTTGATAGGTTTCGGCGTCGAATGAAGAGGTTTGAAATTCTAAAGTTCATAAAGATTTAATTGAGTTGCTATCCATTGTTTCGATGTTATTTGATGTGATTTGAGTCCTCGATCAGATCCGCATTATGTTTTGGAACTTGTTGACATGTTCGGGTTGGGCCCCGGGGGCCCCAGGTGTTAACCAGATGAGCCTCTGACCGAGTTTGAACTTGGAGAGGATTAGTTGAAGCTCCCAGCTTCTTGTGTGATCGCATCTGCGCTTGGATTGCCGCAGGTCCGAAGACCGTAGGCGCGAAGATTTTTCCGCAGGCCGCGGGCGCGAAGATCACTGGACAGTGAGTGTGTAAAGCGGGGGTTTGAGAATTTTTGCTCATTTCTTCATTCTTGGGCGATTTTTGGAGCTTCTTGAGTGGGATATTCACCTAGCAACTTGGAGGCAAGTCAATCCCAACTATTGCAAGTTAATTACTTGGATTATATCTAGATTTTAACATGGAAAATCATCAAAAATTTGTGGAAAAGATGAAAATTTTGAAGAAAAATCTAGATTTTGCATTCTTTGATTTTTGACCACGAATTTGAGCATGGATTTTGAGTAAAATTGTATATTGGAGTTAGCAAGGCTATGGGTAATCATTATCTTCTAAAAGTTTCGGAATCAGGGCACGTGGGCCTGAGGGTAATTTTATCAACTTTCAGAGCGGAGTTGGGAATTTGTATAAATTAATTTATTATAAGTATTAGAGTATATTTTCATTGGTTTGCCCGTTATTTGGATAATTTTGGGCGTTGTGCATCAATTTGGTCGTCGGAGGGGCTTCGAGGGCGGTTATGAATCTTCAGAGCGAGGTAAGTCTCTTTTCTTACTTTGTGAGGGGGAATTGTCCCCCTAGGTGAACTAATTAAATATATGCTATTATCTTCGGGGGCTACATATGTACAAGGTGACGGGAGTCCGTGCGTATCTACTAATATGCTTATGTCCGGGTAGTCTAGGGCCCACAAGCATGCCTTACTGTTGTACTTGTGATCTTGCCAGTAATGATAGACCGCTAATATGATCCAAATAGAAATTGAATACCTAATGAGACTAGAGTTCATTTTCTTAATTATTTAGAAAGAGAATTGATTTCCTCCGTGGATAATTGTATACCTGATAGGGTTATAGTATCGAATAATATTATTAAACTTGGAAAATGAGTTTCAAAACAAAGATTTAAATGCTATTTTTTCATGTTCCCTTAAGAATAATTTTACCACTTTCCTGAGTAACTACTTTCTTGATAAAAATGCGGATTTATTATGTGAATATTTGTACATATGAGCACCTGAGTCGCAGGTATGATTAGCGAGCAGGTTAGCCTTAATATCATTATGTTGACCGTGTCGCATGATTGATTCGCTAGCGGGGAAAATAGATGCATCTATGGTTCGAGTCGTTCGAGCCTTCGACAATGCACAGTTTATTATTGTTGGTCCGAGCCGTTCGAGCTTTGACATTTCTTGCGCATGATAATTGCTGCGTATTTCCTGTGATTTATACATGTTTATCGTCCTAAGGAAAATCTTAATTTCCAGTTAAAAGAAGAAGAATTGATGTGTAAAATTTGAAATAAGTTTGATGTTCTCATCCCTGATTATTATTTAAATTGTCAACTGAAATGATAAAGGTGTTAGAGTGTTAAATATAAGAAGAACTGATATTCGTTATTCCTAATATTTAAATAAATTGCCTATGACATTCATGCTTAGTGTCTCACTTGAATATACAAAATTGACCTCTAGCAAGTATCTAATTCGACCCCTCGTCACTAACTCTCTGAGGTTAGGTGGGATACTTATTGAGTAAACATTGTTTCCTTACTCATGCTACACTTGTGGTGCATTTTTATTGCACAGATACTTTCACAGCAATGTGGCTGGTTTGGAGACTTAGGCGAGCTGTATCATCCGTAGGCGATCCGCATCTGACAGGGTCTCCCTCGTGTTGTAATCATTTTGTTTTAAATTCAATTGTCCAATTTGTATCTCGGGCAAGATTTGTAATGATTGTATAAATTCTTATAAATTGCTCATGCACTTGAGACACCAGGTTTTGGGATGTATTTTATAAAAAAATGGAATATTAAACTGTCTTACTTAACGGATTTTGTTCAGTTATTACGTAATAAGTTAAAGGTAATTATTTCCAAAATGTTAAAAAATGAATTTATTTCAACTAATTAATGATTTGCTTGCCTGATGATGGTGTCCGGTGCCATCACGACATTAATAGATTTTGGGTCGTGACAACATGGTATCAGAGCACTAGGTTCCCTTAGGTCTCACAAGTCATGAGCAAGTCCAGTAGAGTCTTGAGGATCGGTACGGATACGTTTGTACTTATCTTCGAGAGGCTACAGGGCGATTAGGAGTACTTCCCTTCTTGATTCCTCATCGTTCGATTTGATTCCTTTAAGGCTTATGCCTACATTTCTTTCAACTCAATATTATGCGTCGCAAAGCGCTTGCTATGAATCGGAAATTTGAGGAATTGAAATGGTGCTATGGATACAATACGAGATGTTTTCCATGTGTAATTGTTGGGGCTGTTTTTATAACCCTGCAAAAGGATAATATGTTGTTTCAGCTTAGTAGCTGTGTTTCAGAGAGCCTTAAGGCTATGCTCATGTAGTGATGATGTTTACGATTGGTTACCGCGCGATGTCGATATGATGATAGAATTCTTGCCCATATGTTGGGGCTGATGAATTACTTGAAGGGAGGTATTCTCAGGGCATGATTTCGAGATTTCGGTATTTTAGTTCCGGTAGAGGAAAGGCATTTGGATTATGAAGGGTCCGGTTAAGGTTGAAAAAGTAGTAAGACTTGGGGTTTTCACGTAAGGTGGGGTATTCACCTGTGATGTGTTGTCGTCGTCCTTGATCGAATGAAATGTGTTAAGTTCGTCAGTGTTGTGGATTCTTCGTCTTCATGGGGTCAGAGTATTGTGAAGAAGGATTGAAGAATGCGGTTGGAAGAGACCGTGAGGTGCGGTGGTTCAGTATTGGATAAGTGTTGATAATGTAGGCAGCTCGAGATAAATGATCTTCGGAGAGTTTGAAGTCGTGACGAACTGACGGTTTAAGAGCTGCAGAGAATGATATTGAATTGAGGCAGCAATTGAGAAACATACGATGAAGGAAGATATGTGGAAACTGCTAGGTGGTGGTTCCCTTTTCTAAAAGGCCAGGTGTAAGGAACGGAAATCAAGTAGTTTTTTAAAGAATGAGATTAACAAGGGGGAGAGTTGCAACGTAGCACCGGAGTTCAGTAGTAAGACAGCTTCTTACCTTGAGGGAAAGTTTGAGAGTTTTAGTGGATGGTGATTAGTTCTACGAGCTTAAGTTGAAATATGGGTTATTTCGGTGGAAGGTTGGATACAACAGGGAGGAGTTGTTAGGAATGAAGAAGGACGCAATGTGGCGGTGAATTTGAAGAGGTTGTAGCGCATTTAATAGACTTCCATGAGGAGCGGACGGACTAGTAAAGTTGGAAGAGGAAGAAGGGCGTAAGATAGGGTATTGATGTTGTATAGAGTGTGCAATACATCGTCGTTGGAAGGTGTCAGCTGCTGATTTCCATAGATGGGTTATCTCCTGTGAGTAGGTTAGCGGTTGTGTGGTTGGCATGTTTCTGTGAAGGATTCCAGTGGCTATTTGGTAGGAGGCAGAATGTGTGAATAATGCTAGAGAATTTGAGTATTTAAGGAATGCGGACAGGGGAATTCAGAAAAATTTGACGGATTGGTTAAGCAAAATCATGCTAGCAAAGGAGAAAGGATCTCACCAGGGTATAGACTAGTGCAAGGTGTAGCTTTGGGCTAAGTGGGGGAGTCCCTCCACCTGCAGCTAGGTTGCAGGATTGTGTTATCATAGGGTTGCAGATTGTCCTGCGTGGGATTTGATGAATGTGTGCAGAAGTTGGCCCTGTCGGACCAGGGTTAGGCCTTGAAAGATTCCGAATTTATGCTTAAGGCATAGACGAGTTGTAAGGGTAGTGACTCAGTCATGTACTTCTTTGAGAGGATGTTCATGTGCTAGAATAGCAGTTGATTGTATTTGGGGCCAGTCAGAGTGGGTGACTCTCAATAGTGGTCCTAATAAATTCGAAAGTTAAGAATGCGGCGTTTAAGGGATTCATGCAGCAATATGATTAAGAGTCGAGCTTTTGCAGTATAATTCCTATGAAAGGAAAAATAATTAGAGTGTTCTATGTTATTTTTATCGTGAAAGATATTATTGGAGGAGTGAGAGAAATAATCTCCGGGTTGTAGAAAGATTTTCAAGAGGGCATGAGACGGGTTGCGGGATTTAGGCAGCATGGTCTCGTGAATCAAGATCACTCGGGATGAGTGATGGTGAGTTTTCTATGAGTTGAAGGAAGATACTATTATTCCTGAGGCAATTAAAGATGATTAAAAGAAGATATAATGATTATCCATTGTTGAAATGGCACATTTACGGTAGTGATCAGTTCCTTCAATGTGATTAAGTTATGCATGTGGTTTGTGCCGGTGTATGCGAGGCATGTCAGCCGTCGAAATAGATTTTATTTGGAAGCATTCCAGTATTATGGCATGTCAGGTGTAGGCGGATCCCGGAAGGTTTATGATGGTTTAGACCACTACTTAAGGATTTTCATGTATTGTGATTGTGGGAATTCACTCGTGTGTTGTGGTGGTTCTCTTGAATTGAGGTAAGTAAAAGGTTTATATATGATGAAGTGTTCACCCTATTTGTGGTTTAGAAGTTATGATGGAATTCTTGCGCTATCCTATATTGGCATGTTAGGTGCGGTAAGCAGTATGCAACTGGAAGTAAGGAATCGAGGTTGCGGTTCGGTGTTGACAAGGATGTCATGAGATCGGATGAGCAAGAAAAGTGATTTGAAAGTTCAGGGTGAGCTGTTGTTATCTTCAGTGTCACCTGAGATCGATATTCGGTTAAGGAGGCTTTGTACCCTGGTTATGGGTTGTTGATTTGTTTTACAGCGCTAGTGTGGCCAGTGGTGGATGTGCAGACTTGCTACCTACTGTGGAAGGTCGTGGGAGCGTGACCGTGGGAAGGTTGTATGAGTGGGACATTGTTGGTTGAATTCCCAGTGCACACGCAAGTGTACGTGGTCGACAAGTAGTATAGGATT
>ML406101.1:8891-19916 GCA_005239525.1 Nicotiana knightiana
GTGAATCTTTCTCCCAAGATAATAAAAACAAGAGACCTAGTCTGATGAATTTTCTCCTAGGATCAAAATCTTAGTCTGATGAATCTTTCTCCTAAGATACAAAAATAAAATCGAAAAAAAAAAACAAAAAACAAAAAATCCTTTTTGATTCATTTTAGCATAGATACACAATTCAGTAATCTCATTTTCCAACATAGGGTCTCCATTCCCTAGTTCATTTTATTTTTAGACATAGGGTCTCTACTCCCTAGTCTTCTTTCCTACATAGGTGCCCATTCCTTAGTTGATGCCGGCAATAACCCGATGAATCTCATTTCCAGACACCAGCATAACCTGGTGATCTCCTCTTTTCCTAACAACGGCATAACCCGTTGATCATTTCCAGACACTGGCATAACCCAGTGATCTCCTTTTCCCGGCAAAAACATAACCTGTTGACCTTTCCAGACACCATCATAACCTGGTGATCTCTTTTCTTGACAACGGCATAACCCGTTGATCCTCCCCCCAGACACCGGCATAACCTGGTGATCTTTTTCTTGACGACAGCATAACCTGTCGATCTTGTCCAACATAGGGTCTCCAATCCCTAGTTGATTTTACCTTTGGGCATAGGGTATCCACTCCCTAGTCCACAATAACTCCGGGTGCACCATTCCCGGCTTTTCATTGCTTTCAATAATAAAGTAACATAGATTTTATTACAATAACTCACGAAATTTTCCTAGTGAAAACTGGGGCAGAAAATTTCGTTCGTTTGCTTTGATTTTGCGCAGGTTACAATGGATTCGAGACGACCAAAAGAAGAAGTCTCAATTCAGAATAAAAGAGAAGAAGAAAAGAAAAGAGTTGAACCCCAAAGTACAGAAGCGGAAAAGATGTGGACTGCTCGAGACAGATTGAAGTCAGAAGTTATGCATGTCCATTCTTGATCCGAAAAAGCTGTAGAAGAATGAACTAGCACCTGCAGCCAGCAAGCATCAAGGTTCATATCAAAGTCTGCATGAAGAACAAGCCAAGACTCAAGAACAAGCTTCAGAAGACTCATAGATAGGAATCTTGTAACTCGTAGCTAATAGGATTAGTTAGTCTTTCCTTTTTGATTTTGATGTAATAACGGGACCGCGAACCGGAGCCTCGAACGGAACCTCGCTCGACTCTGCAACTCATCACTCCAAAACTCCTTGAACTACACGCGACCTGATTCCCTTATAAACATGATATGTAGGATGTCCAAAACCAGGACTCGGTCACATCCTCCTTCCTAAGTTTTCTACACTTTTAAATAAAGGTCTGGTCAAAACATGTCTTGTTGTTCTTTGTCTGAAAACTCTTCGCGTTTCCAGTCAAAGAGGGGCAGCTGTAAACATGTAATTTTTGACCCTCCCCGTGATTTTACACAGTATAGCATTTAAATATTTAGTTTAGGTCTAATATCGCTATTTTAACTAGTTTTTACTTTATTTTATCACAAAAAACTAAAATTATAAAAAAATAGTTTCATTTTGTAGTCATACTATTTTACTATGATTTTTATATAATCTTTGAAAAATACCAAAAAATAAAAATATAGTTTCAACTTTAATTCTTAGTTTTATTTTTAAATATAATAATTTATTAAAGTCAATTAAGAATAATTTTTACATATTTATAAATACATTATATCATTGTAGTCTTCTTAGCCTAAATTTAAAACCTAACAAGACATGGACCAAGCCCACAATTCCTAAGCCCATACTCCTTAACCTAGAAGACCCCTAATATAAAAAAGACCTAAGAGCCTTCTTCTACACACACACAATCGAAGAGGACCCCCCATCTGACCCAAAAACGGCAGCCAGGACCCCCCATCTGACCACTCTCCTTACGCCTCTCTGCCGTCCAGAAACAGCTACACGCCAACGACCTCCTCCATTGAAGAACCTTCTTCAACGCCCAACGACCACCTTTCTTCATCCCCGTCGTCGTACCACCCTCACTCCTAAGAACAGCCGCCCAACCTTCTCTTAACTCCATCTCCTCCGCAGCTGTCACCCCATCTCCAGCTTCTCACATTCGAAATACCACCTGAAAATAGCTAGAGTTTCGAGTCAAGTGAGGGTCTGGTTCAAATAAAATCAAGGTCAGCGTTGAGCTTTTCGAGTCGTGGTTTTGTTCGTTCTTGTTCGCATTTTTCGGTGTTTGTCGCCGGGTTCTGTTGCTAGTTGAACGACTTTCTTTGCTTGGACCAAGCTTTGGTTTNGCAGGGGTAGTGGAAAAAGGAGGTGTGACACGGAGCTAGTACCGGATCGCATGATATTTGTCCGAGACATCAAATACGACCAAGGAACCATAACCAATGCTTCGAAATTATCAAGTTACATTCTTTAGCATTTTATGGCAATTAAACTGGAATTCTGCCAGTCGTGCCTGTATTATCGCCTGCCATGGTCCAGGTCGGACGCCTTAGTACGGAGCAGGTACCGGAANGGACGCCTTGGTACGGAACCGGTACCGGATCGCATGATATATGTCCGGGACAGAAAACACGACCCAAGGAACCAACACAACGGTTCGGAATGATCAAATTACAATTTTGGTATTTTATGGTAATTAAACTGGAATTCCGTCAGTCGTGCTTGTATTATTGCCTACCATGATTAATGCGAGACGCCTTGGTACAGAGCCGGTACCGGATCTCATGATATTTTTCCGAGAAATCAAATATGACCCAAGGAACCATAACCAACGCTTCAAAATGATTAAGTTTAATTTTTTGGCATTTTATAGTAATTAAACCGAAATTCCGCCAGTCGTGCCTGTACTATCGCCTGCCATGGTCCAAGCCGGACTCCTTGGTGCGGAGCCGGTACCGTCACATGATATTTGTACGGGACATCAAATAGGACCTAAGGAACAAAAACCAACGCTTCGAAATGATCAAGTTACATTTTTTGGCATTTTATGGAAATTAAATTGGAATTCCGCCAGTCATGTTTGTATTATCGCCTGCTATGGTCCAGGCCGGACTCCTTGGTACGGAGCCGGTACCGGATCACATGATATTTGTCCGGGAAATCAAAAAAGACCTAAGTAACAAAAACCAACGCTTCGAAATGATCAAGTTACATTTTTGGCATTTTATGGAAATTAAATTGGAATTCCGCCAGTCATGTTTGTATTATCGCCTGCCATGGTCTAGGCCGGACTCCTTGGTACGGAGCCGGTACCGGATCACATGATATTTTTCCGGTACATCAAATAGGATCCAAGGAACAAAAACCAACACTTCAAAATGATCAAGTTACATTTTTTGGCATTTTATGGAAATTAAATTGGAATTCCGCCAGTCATGTTTGTATTATCGCCTGCCATGGTCCAGGCCGGACACCTTGGTATGAAGCCGGTACCGGATCGCATGATATTTTTTCCGGATAGCTAATACGACCCAAGGAACCATAACCAAGGCTTCGAAATGATCAAGTTACATTTTTTGGCATTTTATTGCAATTAAATTGGAATTTCGCGAGTCGTGCATGTATTATCGCCTGCCATGGTCCAAGCCAGATACCTTGGTACGGAGCCGGTACGGAGCCGGTACTGGATCGCATAATATTTTTCCGAGACATCAAATACGACCCAAGGAACCATCACAAGTGCTTCTAAATGATTAAGTTACATTTTTAGTCATTTTATGGCAATAAAACTGGAATTCCGCCAGTCGTGCCTATATTATCGCCTGCCATGGTCCAGGCAGGACTCCTTGGTACAAAGCCGATACCGGATCACATGATATTTGTACGGGACATCAAATAATACCCGAGGAACAAAAACCAACACTTCTAAATGATAAAGATACATTTTTTGGCATTTTATGGAAATAAAATTGGAATGCCGCCAGTCATGCCTGCCATGGTCCAGGCCGGACAACTTGGTACGGAGCCGGTACCGGATCACATGATATTTATCCCGGACAGAAAATACAACCCAAGGAACCATAACCAAGTCTTCGAAATGATCAAGTTACATTTTTTGGCATTCTATGGCATTTAAAATGGAATTCTGCCAGTCGTGCCTGTATTATTGCCTGTCATAGTCCAGGTCGGACGCCTTGGTTCGGAGCCGGTACCGGATCACATGATATTTGTACGGGACATCAAATAGTACCCAAGGAAGAAAAACCAATGCTTCAAAATGATCAAGTTACATTTTTTGTTATTTTATGTAAATTAAATTGGAATTCCACCAGTCGTGCCTGTATTATCGCCTGCCATGGTCCAGGCCGGATACCTTGCTACGGAGCCGGTACCGGATCGCATGATATTTGTCCGGGACACCAAATACGACCTTAAAAACCATAACCAACGCTTCGAAATGATGAATTTACATTTATCGGCATTTTATGGCAATTAAACTTGAATTCCGCCAGTCGTGCCTGTATTATCGCGTGCCATGGTCCAGGCCGGACTCATTGATACGGAGCCGGTACCGGATCGCATGGTATTTTTCCGGGACATCAAATACGAACCAAGGAACCATAACCAACCTTTCGAAATGATCAAGTTACATTTTTTGGCGTTTCATGGCAATTAAACAGAAATTCCGCCAGTCGTGCCTGTATTATCGCCTGCCATAGTCCAGGCCGGACGCCTTGGTACTAAGTCGGTACCCCATCACATTATATTTTTCCGGGACATCAAATACGACCCAAGGAACCATAACCAACGCTTCGAAATGATCAAGTTACATTTTTTGGCATTTTATGGCAATTAAACTGGAATTCCGCCAATCGGGCATGTATTATCGCCTGCCATGGTCCAGGTCGGACGCCTTGTACGGAGCCGGTATCGGATAGCATGATATTTTTCCGGGACATCGAATACGACCCAAGGAACGATAACCAATGCTTCGAAATGATCAAGTTACATTTTTGGCATTCTATGGCAATTAAACTGGAATTCAGCCAGTCGTGCCTGTATTATCGCCTGCCATGGTCTAGGCCGGAAGCCTTGGTACGGAGCCGGTATTAGATTGCATGATATTTGTACGGGACATGAAATACGACCCAAGCAACCATAACCAACGCTTCGAAATGATCAAGTTGCATTTTTTGACATTTTATGGCAATTAAACTGGAATTCCGCCAATCGTGCATGTATTATAGCCTGCCATGGTCCACGCCGACGCCTTGGTACGGAGCCGGTACCCTACCATATGATATTTCTCCGGGATATAAGATACGATCCAAGGAACCATAACTAACGCTTAGAAATGATCAAGTTAAACTTTTTGGCATTTTTTGGAAATTAAACTAGAATTTCGTCGGTCGTGCCTGTATTATCGCCTGCCATGGTCCAGGCCGGACGCATTGGTACGGAGCCGGTACCGGATGGCATGATATTTTTACGGGACACAAAATACGACCCATGGAACCATAACCAATGCTTCGAAATGAACAAGTTGCATTTTTTGACATTTTATGGCAATTAAACTGGAATTCCGCCAATCGTGCATGCATTATCGAATGCCATGGTCCAGGCTGGACGCCTTGGTACGGAGCTGGTACCCGATCATTTGATATTTCTCCGGGATATCAAATACGACCCAAGGAACCATAACCAATGCTTAGAAATGATCAAGTTAAAATTTTTGGCATTTTATGGAAATTAAACTAGAATTCCGCCAGTCGTGCCTATATTATCGCCTGACATGGTCCAGGCCGGACGCATTGGTACGGAGCCGGTACCGGATTGCATGATATTTTTACGGGACATCAAATACGACCCAAGGAACCACAACCAACGCTTCGAAATGATCAAGTTACATTTTTTGGCATTTTATGGCAATTAAACTAGAATTCCGCTAGTCGTGCATGTATTATCATCTACCATGGTCCAAGCCGCACGCCTTGGTACGGAGCCGATATCGGATCGCATGATATTTGTTCGGGACATCAAATACGACCCAAGGAACAGTAACCAATGCTTCGAAATGATCAAGTTACATGTTTTTGAATTTTATGGCAATTGAACTGGAATTCCGCTAGTCGTGCCTGTATTATCGCCTGCCATGGTCCAGGCCGGACTCCTTGGTATAGAGCCGGTACCAAATCACATGATATTTGTACTGGACGTCAAATAGGACCCAACTAACAACAACCAATGCTTCTAAATGATCAAGTTACATTTTTTGGTATTTTATAGAAATTAAATTGGAATTTCGCTAGTTGTGCCTGTATTATCACCTGCCATGGTCCAGACCGGACGCCTTGATACGGAGCCGGTACCGGGTCGCATGATATTTTTTGGGGACATCAAATACGACCCAAGGAACCATAACCAACGCTTCGAAATGATCAAGTTACATTTTTGGAATTTTATCGTAATTAAACTGAAATGCCGCCAGTCGTGCCTGTATTATCGCCTGCCATGGTCCAGGTTGGACATCCTTGTACGGAGCCGGTACCGGATCGCATAATATTTTTCCAAGACATCACATATGACCCAAGGAACAATAACCAACACTTCGAAATGATCAAGTTACATTTTTTGGCATTCTATGGCAATTAAAATGGAATTCCGCCAGTCGTGCATGTATTATCGCCTGCCATAGTCCAGGTCGGACGTCTTAGTACGGAGCCGGTTCTGAATCGCATGATATTTGTCCGGGATAGCAAATACGACCCAAGGAACCATAACCAACGCTTCGAAATGATCAAGTTACATTTTTTGGCATTTTATGGCAATTAAATTGGAATTCCTCCAGTCGTGCCTGTATTATCGTCTGCCATAGTCCAGGCCAGACGCCTTGGTACGGAGCCGGTACCAGATAGCATGATATTTGTCCAAGACATCAAATATGACCCAAGGAACCATAACTAACGCTTCGAAATGATTAAGTCACATTTTTTGGCATTTAATGGCAATTAACCTGGAATTCCGCCAGTCGTGCCTGTATTATCGCATGCCAAGGTCTAGGCCAGACGCTTTGGTAATGAGCCGGTACCCGATCACATGAAATTTCTCCGGGACAACAAACACGACCTAAGGAACCATAACCAAGGCTTCGAAATGACCAAGTTACATTATTTGGCATTTTATGGCAATTAAATTGGAATTCTGCCAGTCGTGCCTGTATTATCGCCTGCCATGGTCCAGGCCGGATACCTTGGTACGGACCCGGTACCGGATCGCATGATATTTGTCCGGAACATAAAATACGACCATAGGAACCATAACCAATGCTTCGAAATTATCAAGTTACATTTTTTGGCATTTTATGGCAATTAAACTGGAATTCCGCTAGTCGTGCCTGTATTATTGCCTACCATGGTTCAGGCCAGACGCCTTGGTATGGAGGCTGTACCGGATCTCACGATATTTTTTCGGGACATCAAATACGATCCAAGGAACCATAACCAACACTTCGAAATGATCAAGTTTCATTTTTTGGCATTTTATAGTAATTAAACCGAAATTACGCCGTCGTGCCTGTATTATCGCCTGCCATGTTCCACGTTGGACGTCTTGGTATAAAGCCAGTACCGAATCGTATGATATTTGTCCGAGACATCAAATACAACCCAAGGAACCATAACCAGCGCTTCGAAATGATCAAGTTACATTTTTTTGCATTTTATGTAAATTAAACTAGAATTCCGTCAGTCGTGCCTGTATTATCGCCTTCCATGGTCCAGGCCGGACTCCTTGGAACTGAGCCGGTACTGGATCACATGATATTTGTACGGGACATCAAATACGACCCTAGTAACAACAACCAACGCTTCAAAATGATCAAGTTACATTTTTGGCATTTTATGGCAATTAAACTGGAATTTCGCCAGTCGTGCCTATATTATCGCGTGCCATGGTCCAGACCAGACGCCTTGATACGGAGACGGTATCGGGTCGCATGATATTTTTCCGGGACAACAAATACGACCCAAGGAACAATATCCAACGCTTCGAAATGATCACGTTACATTTTTTGGCATTTTATAGTAATTAAACTAAAATTCCGCCAGTCATGCCTATATTATTGTCTGCCATTGTTCAGGCCGAACGCCTTGGTACGGAGTCGGTACCGGATCACATTATAGTTTTCCGGGAAATCAAATACGACCCAAGGAACCATAACCAACGCTTCAAAATGATCAAGTTACATTTTTTGGCAATTAAACTGGAATTCTGCCAGTCGTGCATGTGTTATCGCCTGCCATGGTCCACGCTAGACGCCTTGGTATGGAGTCGGTACTGGATCGCATGATATTTTTTGGGACATCAAATACGACCCAAGGAACCATAACCAGCGCTTCGAAATGATCAAGTTACATTTTTTGGCATTTTATGGCAATTAAACTGGAATTCCGCTAATCGTGCCTGTATTATTGCCTGCCATGGTCTAGGCCGGACGCCTTGGTACAGAGCCGGTATCGGATTGCATGATATTTGTACGGGACATCAAATATGACCCAAGGAACCATAACCAACACTTCGAAATGATCAAGTTAATTTTGTGCCATTTTATGGCAATTAAACTGGAATTCTGCCAATCGTGCATGTATTATTGCCTGCCATGGTCCAAGCTGGACGCCTTGGTACAGAGACGGTACCCGATCATATGATATATCTCCGGGACATAAAATACGACCCAAGGAACCATAACCAATGCTTTGAAATGATCAAGTTACATTTTTTGGTATTTTATGAAAATTAAACTAGAATTCTGCTAGTCGTGCCTGTATTATCGCATGCCATGGTCCAGGCCGGAAGCATTGGTACGTAGCCGGTACCGAATTGCATGATATTTTTACGGGAGATCATATACAACTGAAGGAACCACAACCAACGCTTCGAAATGATCAAGTTACATTTTTTGGCATTTTATGGCAATTAAACTAGAATTCTGCTAGTCGTGCATGTACTATCGCCTACCATGGTCCAAGCCGCACGCCTTGGTACGGAGCCGTTACCGGATCGCATGATATTTGTTCGGGACAGCAAATACGACCCAAGGAACCATAACCAAGGCTTCGAAATGATCAAGTTACATTTTTTGGCATTTTATGGCAATTAAATAGTAATTCCGCCAGTCGTGCCTGTATTATCGTCTGCCATGGTCCAGGTCGGATGCGTTGGTATGGAGCCGGTACTAGATCACATGATATTTGTCCGAGGCATCAAATACGATCTTAGGAACCATAAGCAATGCTTCGAAATGATCAAGTTACATTTTTGGCATTTTATGGCAATTAAACTGGAATTCCGCCAACCGTTCTTGTATTATCGCCTGCCATGGTCCAGGCCAGACGCATTGGTACAGAACCGGTACCGAATCGCATGATATTTGTCTGGGACATTAAATACGACCTTAGGAACCATAACCAACGCTTCAAAATGATCAAGTTACATTTTTTGGCATTTTATGGAAAATAAACTGGAATTCCGCCAGCTGTGCATGTATTATCGCCTACCATGGCCCAGGCTAGATGCCTTGGTACGAAACCGGTACCGAATCACATGATATTTGTCCGGGACATCAAATATGACCCAAGGAACCATAACCAATGCTTCAAAATGATCAAGTTACATTTTTTGAATTTTATGGTAATTAAACTGGAATTCCGCCAGTCGTGCCTATATTATCGTCTGTCATGGTCCAGACCGGACGCCTTGGTACGGAGCCAGTACCGGATCCCATGATATTTTTCCGAGACATCAAATACGACCCAAGGAACCATAACCAATGCTTCGAAATAATCAATTTACATTTTTTGGCATTTTATGGCAATTAAACTGAAATTCCGCCAGTCGTGCGTGTATTATCGCCTGCCATGGTCTTGACCGGACGCCTTGGTACGGAGCCAGTACCGGATCCCATGATATTTTTCCGAGACATCAAATACGACCCAAGGAACCATAACCAATGCTTCGAAATAATCAATTTACATTTTTTGGCATTTTATGGCAATTAAACTGAAATTCCGCCAGTCGTGCGTGTATTATCGCCTGCCATGGTCTTGACCGGACGCCTTGGTACGGAGCCAGTACCAGATCGCATGATAGTTGTCCGGGACAGCAAATACGACCCAAGTAACCATAACCAAGGCTTCGAAATGATCAAGTTACATTTTTTGGCATTTTAGGGAAATTAAATTGGTATTCCGCCAGTCGTGCCTCTATTATCGCCTGCCATGGTCCAGGTCGGACGCNGTTTTTCTGGGACATTAAATAAGACCCAAGGAACCATAAACATTGCTTCGAAATGATCAAGTTACATTTTTTGGCATTTTATGGTAATTAAATTGGAATTCCTTGAATCGTGCTTGTATTATCGCCTGCCATGGTCCAGCCCAGATGCCTTGGTACGGAGCCGGATCATATGGTATTTGTCCGGGACATAAAATACGAACTTAGGAACCATAACCAACGCTTCGAAATGATCAAGTTACATTTTTTGGTATTTTATGGCAATATTACTGGAATTTCGCCAGTCGTGCCTGTATTATCACCTGCCATGGTCTAGACCGGATGTGCTGGTATGGAGTCGGTAGTAGATCGCATGATATTTGTCCGGGACATCAAATATTATCTTAGGAACCATAACCAACGCTTCGAAGTGATCAAGTTACATTTTTTGGCATTTTATGGAAATTAATCTGGAATTCCGCCAATCGTGCATGTATTATTGCCTGCCATGGTCCAGGACGGACGCCTTCGTACGGAGCCAGTACCGGATCGCATGATATTTGTCCGGGACATCAAATACGACCCNCGTCATTTTATGGCAATTAAAATGGAATTCCGCCAATCGTGCCTGTATTATCGCCTGCCATGGTCTAGGCCGGACGCATTGGGGAGCCGGTACTGGATCGCATGATATTTTTCCGGGACATCAAATACGACCAAAGGAAGCATAACCAATGCTTCTAAATGATCAAGTTACATTTTCTGGCATTTTATGGTAATTAAACTGGAATTCTGCCAGTCGTGCATGTATTATCGCCTGCCATGGTCCAGTCCGGACGCCTTGGTACGGAGCCGGTAC
>ML406101.1:20084-37028 GCA_005239525.1 Nicotiana knightiana
AAATTAATCTGGAATTCCGCCAATCGTGCATGTATTATTGCCTGCCATGGTCCAGGTCGGACGCCTTGGTACGGAGCCGGTACTGGATCGCATGATATTTGTCCGGGACATCAAATACGACCCAAGGAACCATAACCAAGGATTCAGAATGATCAAGTTACATTTTTGACATTTTAAGGAAATTAAATTGGTATTCCGCCAGTCGTGCCTGTGTTATCGCCTGCCATGGTCCAGGTCGGACGCCTTGGTACGGAGCCGGTACTGGATCGCATGATATTTGTCCGGGACATCAAATACGACCCAAGGAACCATAACAAACGCTTCGAAATGATCAAGTTACATTTTTCGTCATTTTATGGCAATTAAAATGGAATTCCGCCAATCGTGCCTGTATTATCGCCTGCCATGGTCTAGGCCGGACGCATTGGGGAGCCGGTACTGGATCGCATGATATTTTTCCGGGACATCAAATACGACCAAAGGAAGCATAACCAATGCTTCTAAATGATCAAGTTACATTTTCTGGCATTTTATGGTAATTAAACTGGAATTCTGCCAGTCGTGCATGTATTATTAATTGCCATGGTCCAGGCTGGACGCCTTGGTACGGAGCCTGTACCGGATCGCATGATATTTTTCCGTGACATCAAATATGACCCATGAACCATAACCAACGCTTCAAAATGATCAATTTATATTTGTTTGAATTTTATGGCAAATTAAACTGGAATTCCGCCAGTCGTGCTTATATTCGCCTGCCATGGTCTAGACCGGACGCCTTGGTACGAAGCCGATACCGGATCGCATGATATTTTTCGGGGACAGAAAATTTGACCCAAGGAACCATAACCAACACTTCGAAATGATCAAGTTATATCTTTTGGCTTTTTATGACAATTAAACTGGAATTTCGCCAGTCGTGCCTGTATTATCGCCATCCATGGTCCAGTCTGGACGCCTTGGTATGGAGCATGTACTGGATCGCATATATTTGTCTGGGAAATAAAATATGACCCAAGGAACCATAACCAACGCTTTGAAATGATCAATTTATATTTTTTGACATTTTATGGCAATTAAACTGGAATTCCGCCAATCGTGCCTGTATTATTGCCTGCCATGGTCCAGATCGGACGCCTTGGTACGGAGCCAGTATCGGATCACATGATATTTGTCCGGGACATCAAATACAACCCAAGGAAGCACAACCAATGCTTTTAAATAATTAAGTTGCTTTTTTTGGCATTTTATGGCAATTAAACTGGATTTCCGCCAGTCATGCCTGTATTAGCCCCTACCATGGTCCAGGCCGGACGCCTTGGTACGGATCCGGTACTAGATAGCATGATATTTTTCCGGGACATCAAATACGACCCAAGGAACCATAACACACGCTTCGAAATGATCAAGTTACATTTTTTGGCAATTTATGGCAATTAAACTGGAATTCCGCCAATCGTGCATGTATTATCGCCTGCCATGGTCCAGGCCGGACGTCTTGGTACGGAGCCGGTACCGGATCGCATGATATTTGTCCGGGACATAAAATATGACCCAAGGAACCATTACCAACGCTTCGAAATGATCAAGTTACATTTTTTATCATTTTATGGAAATTATACTGGAATTCCGCTAGTCGTGCCTGTATTATCGCCTGCCATGGTCCAGGCCAGACGCTTTGGTATGGAGCCATTAGCGGATCGCATGATGTTTTTCTGGGACAGCAAATACTACCCAAGGAACCATAAGTAACGCTTCAAAATGATCAAGTTACATTTTTTTGCATTTTATGGAAATTAAATTGGAATTCCTTGAGTCGTGCCTGTATTATCGCCTGCCATGGTCTAGGCCAAACGCCTTGGTACAGAGCCGGTATTGTATTGCATGATATTTGAACGGAATATCAAATTCGACCCAAGGAACCATAACCAATGCTTAGAAATGATCAACTTAATTTTGTGGCATTTTATGGCAATTAAACTGGAATTCCGCCAATCGTGCATGTATTATTGCCTGCCATGGTCCAGGCCGGACGCCTTGGTACGGAGCCGGTACCCGATCATATGATATTTCTCCGGGACATCAAATACGACCCAAGGAACCATAACCAACTCTTTGAAATGATCAAGTTACATTTTTTGGCATTTTATGGAAATTAAACTAGAATTCCGCCAGTCGTGCCTGTATTATCGCATGCCATGGTCCAGGCCGAACGGATTGGTACGAAGTCGGTACCGGATTGCATGATATTTTTACTTGACATCAAATACGACCCAAGGAACCACAACCAACGCTTCGAAATGATCAAGTTACATTTTTTGGCATTTTATGGCAATTAAACTGGAATTCCGCCAACTGTGCCTGTATTATCGCCTGCCATGGTCCAGGCCGGACGCATCTGTACGGAAGCGGTACCGAATCACATGATATTTGTCTGGGACATAAAATACGACCTTAGGAACCATAACCAACACTTCGAAGTGATCAAGTTACATTTTTGGCATTTTATGGCAATTAAACTGGAATTCCTCCAGTCGTGCATGTAATATCGCCTGCCATGGTACAGGCAGGACGCCTTGGTACGGAACCGGTACCGGATCTCATGATATTTGTCCGGGAAATCAAATATGACCCAAGGAACCATAACCGATGCTTCGAAATTATCAAGTTACATTTTTTGAATTTTATGGCAATTAAACTGGAATTCCGCCAGTCGTTCCTATATTATCGCCTGCCATGGTCCAGACCGGACGCCTTGGTATGGAGCCAGTACCGGATCCCATGATATTTTTCCGGGACATATAATACGACCCAAGGAAGCATAAGCAACGCTTTGAAATAATCAATTTACATTTTTGGGGATTTTATGGCAATTAAATTGGAATTCCGCCAGTCGTGCGTGTATTATCGTCTGCCATGGTCCTGACCGGACGCCTTGGTACGTAGCATGTACCGGATCACATGATATTTTTCCGGGACATCAAATACGACCCAAGAAACCACAACCAATGCTTTGAAATGATCAAGTTACATTTTTTGTCATTTTATGTAAATTAAACTGGAACTCCGCCAGTCGTGCCTTTATTATCCCCTGCCATTGTCCAGGCCGGACGCCTTGGTACGGAGCCGATACCGGATAGCATGATATTTGTACGGGACATCAAATATGACCCAAGGAACCATAACACACGCTTCGAAATGATCAAGTTACATTTGTTTGGCATTTTATGGCAATTAAACTGGAATTTTGCCAGTCGTGCCTGTATTAGCACCTACCATGGTCCAGGCTGGAGGCCTTGGTGCGGAGCCGGTACTGGATTGCAAGATATTTGTCAGGGACAGAAAATACAACCCAAGGAACCATAACCAACGCTTCGAAATAATCAAGTTACATTTTTTGGAATTTTATGGCAATTAAACTGGAATTCCGCCAGTCGTGCCTGTATTATCGCCTGTCATGGTCCAGGCCGGATGCCTTCATCCGGAGCCGGTACAGGATCGTTTGTTTTTTGTCTGGGACAGCAAATACGACCCAAGGAACCATAACATACGCTTCGAAATGATTAAGTTAAATTTTTTGGCAATTTGTGGCAATTAAATTGGAATTCCGCGAGTCGTGCCTCTATTATCACCTGCCATGGTCTAGGTCGAACGCCTTGGTATAGAGCCGGTACCGGATAACATGATATTCTTCGAGACATCAAATACGACCCAAGGAACCATAATCAACACTTCGAAATGATCAAGTTACATTTTTGTCATTTTATGGAAATTAAACTGGAATTCCGCCAGTCGTGCATGTAATATCGTCTGCCATGGTCCAGGCCAGACGCCTAGGTACGGAGCCGGTATCAGATCGCATGATAATTTTCTGGGACATCAAATACGACCCAAGGAACCATAACCAACGATTCAAAATGATCAAGTTACATTTTTTGTCATTTTATGGCTATTAAACTGGAATTCCGCCAGTCGTGCATGTAATATCGCCCGCCATGGTCCAAGCCGGACGTCTTGGTACGGAGCCGGTACCGGATAGCATGATATTTGTCCGGGACATCAAATACGACCCAAGGAACCATAACCAACGATTCAAAATGATCAAGTTACATTTTTTGTCATTTTATGGCTATTAAACTGGAATTCCGCCAGTCGTGCATGTAATATCGCCCGCCATGGTCCAAGCCGGACGTCTTGGTACGGAGCCGGTACCGGATAGCATGATATTTGTCCGGGACATCAAATACGACCCAAGGAACCATAACCAACGATTCAAAATGATCAAGTTACATTTTTTGTCATTTTATGGCTATTAAACTGGAATTCCGCCAGTCGTGCATGTAATATCGCCCGCCATGGTCCAAGCCGGACGTCTTGGTACGGAGCCGGTACCGGATAGCATGATATTTGTCCGGGACATCAAATACGACCCAAGGAACCATAACCAACGTTTCGAAATGATCAAGTAACATTTTTGGCATTTTATGGCAATTAAACTGGAATTCCACCAATCGTGCATGTAATATCGCCCGCCATGGTCCAGGCCGGAGCCCTGGTACGGAGCCGGTACCGGATCACATGATATTTGTCTGGAACATCAAATACGACCCAAGGAACCATAACCAACGCATCGAAATGATCAAGCTACATTTTTCTTCATTTTATGGCAATTAAACTGGAATTCCGCCAGTCGTGCCTGTATTATCGCCTGCCATGGTCCAGGCCAGACGCCTTGGTACGGAGCCGGTAGCGGATTGCATGATGTTTTTCCGGGACAAAAAATACGACCCAAGGAACAATAACTAACACTTCGAAATGATCAATTTACATTTTTTGGCATTTTATGGTAATTAAATTGGAATTCCTTGAGTCGTGCCTGTATTATCGCCTGCCATGGTCCAGGCCAGACGCCTTGGTACGGAGCCGGTAGCGGATTGCATGATGTTTTTCCGGGACAAAAAATACGACCCAAGGAACAATAACTAACACTTCGAAATGATCAATTTACATTTTTTGGCATTTTATGGTAATTAAATTGGAATTCCTTGAGTCGTGCCTGTATTATCGCCTGCCATGGTCCAGGCCAGACGCCTTGGTACGGAGCCGGTAGCGGATTGCATGATGTTTTTCCGGGACAAAAAATACGACCCAAGGAACAATAACTAACACTTCGAAATGATCAATTTACATTTTTTGGCATTTTATGGTAATTAAATTGGAATTCCTTGAGTCGTGCCTGTATTATCGCCTGCCATGGTCCAGCCCAGATGCCTTGGTACGGAGCCGGTACCGGATCGTATGATATTTGTCCAGGACATCAAATACGAACTTAGGAACCATAACCAAGGCTTCGAAATGATCAAGTTACATTTTTGGTATTTTATGGCAATAAAACCTGAATTTCACCAGTCGTGCCTGTATTACCGCCTGCCATGGTCCAGGCCGGATGCCTTGGTACTGAGCCAGTACCCGATCACATACTATTTATTCAAGACATCAAATACGACCCAAGGAACCATAACCAACGCTTCGAAATGATCAAGTTACATTTTTTGGCATTTTATGGAAATTAAACAAGAATTCCGCCAGTCGTGCCTGTATTATTGCCTGCCATGGTCCAGGTCGGACGCCTTGGTATGGAGCCGGTACCGGATCACATGATATTTGTCTGGGACATCAAATATGACCCAAGGAACCATAACAAATGCTTCGAAATGATCAAGTTACATGTTTCGTCACTTTATGGCAATTAAACTGGATTTCCTTGCGTCGTGCCTGTATTATCACCTGTCATGGTCCAGGCCATACGCCTTGGTACGGAGCCGGTACCGAATCGCATGATATTTTTCCGAGACATCAAATACGAACCAAGGAACCATAACCAATGCTTCAAAATGATCAAGTTACATTTTTCTTCATTTTATGGCAATTAAACTGGAATTCCACCAATCGTGCCTGTATTATCGCCTGCCATGGTCTAGGCCGGACGCATTGGGGAGCCGGTACTGGATCACATGATATTTGCCCGGGACATCAAATACGACCAAAGGAAGCATAACCAACGCTTCGAAATGATCAAGTTACATTTTCTGGCATTTTATGGCAATTAAACTGGAATTCCGCCAGTCGTGCATGTATTATCATTTGCCATGGCCCAGGCTGGACGCCTTGGTACGGAGCCGGTACCGGATCGCATGATATTTGTCCGTGACATCAAACATGACCCAAGGAACCATAACCAATGCTTCGAAATGATCAAGTTATATTTTTTTGAATTTTATGGCAAATTAAACAGGAATTTTGCCAGTCGTGCCTATATTATCGCCTGCCATGTTCTAGACCAGACGCCTTGGTACGAAGCCGGTACCGGATCTCATGATATTTTCCCGGGACAGAAAATACGACCCAAGGAACCATAACCTACACTTCGCAATGATCAAGATTTGGCTTTTTATGACAATTAAACTGGAATTTCGCCAGTCGTGCCTGTATAATCACCATCCATGGTCCAGGCCGAATGCCTTGGTATGGAGCGTGTACCGGATCACATGATATTTTTCCAGGAAATCAAATATGATCCAAGGAACCATAACCAACGCTTCGCAATGATAAATTTACATTTTTTGGCATTTTATGGCAATTAAACTGGAATTTTGCGAGTCGTTCTGTATTATCGCCTGCCATGGTCCAGACCGGACGCCTTGGTACGGAGCCAGTATCGGATCACATGATATTTGTCCGGGACATCAAATATAACCCAAGGAACCACAACCAACACTTTTAAATGATCAAGTTGCATTTTTGGCATTTTATGGGAATTAAACTGGAATTCCGCCAGTCGTGCCAGTATTATCCCCTGCCATGGTCCAGGCCGATGCCTTGGTACGGATCCGGTACCGGATAGCATGATATTTTTTCGGGACATCAAATACGACCCAAGGAACCATAACCAACGCTTCGAAATGATCAAGTTACATTTTTTGGCATTTTATGGAAATTAAATTGGAATTCCTTGAGTCGTGCATGTATTATCGCCTGCCATGGTCCAGGCCAGACGCCTTGGTATGGAGCCATTAGCGGATCGCATGATGTTTTTACGGGACAGCAAATACTACCGAAGGAACCATAAATAATGCTTCGAAATGATTAAGTTACATTTTTTGGCATTTTATGGAAATTAAATTGGAATTCCTTGAGTCGTGCATGTATTATCGCCTGCCATGGTCCAGGCCAGACGCCTTGGTATGGAGCCAGTAGCGGATCGCATGATATTTTTCCGGGACATCAAATACGACCTTAGGAACCATAACCAACGCTTCAAAATGATCAAGTTACATTTTTTGTATTTTATGGCAATAAAACAGGATTTCCGCCAGTCGTGCCTGTATTATCGCATATCATGGTCCAGGCCGAACGCATTGGTATGAAGCCGGTACCGGATTGCATGATATTTTCACTTTACATCAAATACGATCCAAGGAACCATAACCAACGCTTCGAAATGATCAAGTTACATTTTCTTATCATTTTATGGTTATTAAACTGGAATTCCGCCAGTCGTGCCTGTATTATCGCTATCCATGCTCCAGGCCGGACACCTTGGTATGGAGCGTGTACCGGATCACATGATATTTGTCCGGGACATCAAATATTACCCAAAGAGCCATAACCAACGCTTCGAAATGATCAATTTATATTTTTTTTAATTAAACTGGAATTCCGCCAGTCGTGCTTCTACTATCGCCTGCCATGGTCCAGGCCGGAGGCCTTGGTACGAATCAGGTACCGGATCGCATGATAACTGTCCGGGACAGAAAATACGACCCAAGCAACCATAACCAACACTTCGAAATGATCAAGTTATATTTTTTGGCATTTTATGAAAATTAAACTGGAATTTCGCCAGTCGTGCCTGTATTATCGCCATCCATGGTCCAGACCTGACGCCTTGGTACGGAGCCGGTACCGAATCGCATGATATTTTTCTGGGACTTCAAATACGACCCAAGGAACCATAACCAACGCTTCGAAATGATCAAGTTACATTTTTTGTCATTTTATGGCTATTAAACTGGAATTCCGCCAGTCGTGCCTCTATTATCGCCATCCATGGTCCAGGCCGGACGCCTTTGTATGGAGCATGTACCGGATCGCATGATATTTGTCCGAGATATCAAATACAACCCAAAGAACCATAACCAATGCTTCGAAATGATCAATTTACATTTTCTGGCATTTTGTGTCAATTAAACTGGAATTCCGCCAGTCGTGCTTGTATTATCGCCTGCCGTGGTTCAGACCGGACGCCTTGGTACGGAGCAAGTACCGGATCGCATGATATTTGTCCACGACAGACAATACGGCCCAAGGAAGCATAACCAACACTTCAAAGTGATCAAGTTATATTTTTTAGCACTTTATGACAATTAAACTGGAATTCCGCAAGTCGTGCATGTATTATCTCTTGCTATGGACCAGGTTGGATGCCTTGGTACGGGGTCGGTACCGGATCGCATGATATTTTTCTGGGACATCGAATATGACCAAGGAACCATAACCAACGCTTCGAAATGATCAAGTTATATTTTTTTGAATTTTATGGCAAATTAAACTGGAATTCCGCCAGTCGTGCCTATATTATCGCCTGCCATGGTCTAGACCAGATGCCTTGGTACGAATCCGGTACCGGATCGCATAATATTTGTCCATGACAGAAAATACGGCCCAAGGAAGCATAACCAACACTTCAAAGTGATCAAGTTATATTTTTTAGCACTTTATGACAATTAAACTGGAATTTCGCTAGTTGTGCCTATATTATTGCCTGCCATGGTCTAGACCGGACGCCTTGGTACGAATCAGGTACCAGATCACATGATATTTGCCCGGGACAGAAAATACGACCCAAGGAATCATAACCAACACTTTGAAATGATCAAGATATATTTTTTGGAATTTTATGACAATTAAACTGGAATTTCTCCAGTCGTGCCTGTATTATCGCCATCCATGGTCCAGGCCGGACGCCTTGGTATGGAGCATGTACCGGATCGCATGATATTTGTCCGGGAAATCAAATATGACCCAAGGAACCATAACCAACGCTTCGAAATGATCAATTTGCATTTTTTTGCATTTTATGTCAATTAAACTGGAATTCCGCCAGTCCTGCCTATATTATCGCGTGCCATGGTCCAGACCGGATGCCTTGGTACGAATCAGGTACCGGATCGCATGATATTTGTCCGGGACAGAAAATACGACCCAAGAACCATAACCAACACTTCGAAATGATCAAGTTATATTTTTTGGCATTTTATGACAATTAAACTGGAATTTCGCCAGTCGTGCCTGTATTATCGCCATCCATGGTCCAGCCCGGACGCCTTGGTATGGAGCGTGTACCGGACCGCATAATATTTTTCCGGTACATCAAATACGATCCAAGGAACCATAACCAACGCTTCGAAATGATCAAGTTAAATTTTCTTGTCATTTTATGGCTATTAAACTGGAATTTCGCCAGTCGTGCCTGTATTATCGCCATCCGTGGTCCAGGCCGGATGCCTTGGTATGGAGCGTGTACCGGATCGCATGATATTTGTCAGGGACATCAAATATTACCCAAATATCCATAACCAACGCTTCGAAATGATCAATTTACATTTTTTGGCATATTATGTCAATTAAACTGGAATTCCGCCAGTCGTGCTTGTACTATCGCCTGCCCTGGTCCAGGCTGGACGCCTTGGTACGGAGCCCGTACCGGATTGCAAGATATTTGTCAGGGACAACAAATACTACCCAGGGAACCAAAACATACGCTTTGAAATGATTAAGTTACATTTTTTGGCAATTTATGGCAATTAAATTGGAATTCCGCGAGTCGTGCCTCTATTATCGCCTGCCATGGTCTAGGTCGGAGGCCTTGGTATAGAGCCGGTACCGGATAGCATGATATTCTTTCGGGACATCAAATACGACCCAAGGAACCATAATCAACGCTTCGAAATGATCAAGTTACATTTTTGGCATTTTATGGAAATTAAACTGGAATTCCGCCAGTCGTGCATGTAATATCGCCTGCCATGGTCCAGGCCGGACGACTTGGTACGGAGCCGGTAAGGTATCGGATGATAATTGTCCGGGACATCAAATACGACCAAAGGAACCATAACCAACACTTCGAAATGATCAAGTTACATTTTTTGTCATTTTATGGCAATTAAATTGGAATTCCGCCAGTCGTGCATGTAGTATCGCCCGCCATGGTCCAGGCCGGACGCCTTGCTACGGAGTCGGTACCGGATAACATGATATTTGTCCGGGACATCAAATACGACCCAAGGAACCATAACCAACGCTTCGAAATGATAAAGTTACATTTTTGGCATTTTATGGCAATTAAACTGGAATTCCACCAGTCGTGCATGTAATATCGCCCGCCATGGTCCAGGCTGGACGCCTTGGTACGGAGTCGGTGCGGATCGCATGATATTTGTCCGGAACATCAAATACGACCCAAGGAACCATAACCAACGCTTCGAAATGATAAAGTTACATTTTTGGCATTTTATGGCAATTAAACTGGAATTCCGCCAGTCGTGCCTGTATTATCGCATGCCATGGTCCAGGCCAGACGCCTTGGTACTGAGCCGGTAGCGGATCGCATGATATTTTTCTTCGACAGCAAATACGACCCAAGGAACCATAACTAACACTTCGAAATGATCAAGTTACATTTTTTGGCATTTTATGGAAATTAAACTGGAATTCCTTGAGTCGTGCCTGTATTATCGCCTGCCATGGTCCAGGCCAGACGCCTTGGTACGGAGCCGGTACCGAATCGCATGATATTTTTACGGGACATCAAATACGACCCAAGGAACCATAACCAACGCTTCTAAATGATCAAGTTACATTTTTTTTCATTTTATGGCTATTAAACTGGAATTCCGCCAGTCGTGCCTGTAATATCGCCATCCATGGTCCACGCCGGACGCCTTTGTATGGAGCATGTACCGGATCACATGATATTTGTCTGGGACATCTAATATCACCCAAGGAACCATAACCAACGCTTCGAAATGATCAAGTTACATTTTTTGGCATTTTATTATAATGAATCTGGAATTCTGCTAGTCGTTCCTGTATTATCGCTTGCCATGGTCCAGGCCGGACGCCTTGGTACGTAGCCAGTACCGGATAGCATGATATTTGTCCGGGACATGAAATACGACCCAAGGAACCATAACCAACGCTTCGAAATGATCAAGTTACATTATTTGACAATTATGGCAATTAAACTCGAATTCCGCTAGTCGTGCCTATATTATCTCCTACCATGGTCCAGGCCAGACGCCTTGGTACGAAGCCGGTACCGAATCGCATGATATTTGTTTGGGACATCAAATACGACCCAAGGAACCATAACCAACGCTTAAAAATGATCAAGTTACATTTTTTGGCATTTAATAGAAATTAAACTGGAATTCCGCCAGTCGTGCTTATATTATCGCCTGTCATGGTCCAGACCGGATGCCTTGGTACGAATCTGGTACCGGATCGCATAATATTTGTCCGAGAAAGTAAATACGACCCAAGGAACTATAACGAACACTTCAAAATGATCAAGTTATATTTTTTAGAACTTTCTGAATATTAAACTGGAATTTCGCTAGTCGTGCCTATATTATCGCCTGCCATGGTCCAGACCATACGCCTTGGTACGAATCAGGTACCGGATCGCATGATATTAGTCCGGGACAGAAAATACTACCCAAGGAACCATAACCAACACTTCGAAATGATCAAGTTATATTTTTTGGCATTTTATGACAATTAAAATGGAATTTCGCCAGTCGTGCATGTATTATCGCCATCCATGGTCCAGGCCGGACGCCTTGGTATGGAGCGTGTACCGGATCGCATGATATTTGTCCGGGACATCAAATATTACCCAAAGAGCCATAACCAATGCTTCGAAATGATCAATTTACATTTGTTGGCATATTATGTCAATTAAATTGGAATTCCGCCAGTCGTGCCTGTACTATCGCCTGCCATGGTCCAGGCCGGACGCCTTTGTATGGAGCATGTACCGGATCGCATTATATTTGCCCGGGAAATCAAATATGACCCAAGGAACCATAACCAACGCTTCGAAATGATCAATTTGCATTTTTTGGCATTTTATGTCAATTAAACTGGAATTCCGCCAGTCGTGCCTATATTATCGCCTGCCATGGTCCAGACCGGACGCCTTGGTACGAATCAGGTACCGAATCGCATGACATTTGTCCGGGACAGAAAATACGACCCAAGAACCATAACCAACACTTCGAAATGATCAAGTTATATTTTTTAGCACTTTATGACAATTAAACTGGAATTCCGCCAGTCGTGCCTATATTATCTCCTGCCATGGTCCAGACCGGATGCCTTGGTACGAATCCGGTACCGGATGGCATAATATTTGTCCGGGAAAGAAAATACGACCCAAGGAAGCATAACCAACACTTCAAAGTGATCAAGTTATATTTTTTAGCACTTTATGACAATTAAACTGGAATTTCGCTAGTCGTGCCTATATTATCGCCTGCCATGGTCCAGACCGGACGCCTTGGTACGAATCAGGTACCGGATCACATGATATTTGTCCGGGAAAGAAAATACGACCCAAGGAACCATAACCAACACTTCAAAATGATCAAGTTATATTTTTAGGCATTTTATGACAATTAAACTGGAATTTCTCCAGTCGTGCCTGTATTATCGCCATCCATGGTCCAGGCCAGACGCCTTGGTATGGAGCATGTACCGGATCGCATGATATTTTTCCGGGAAACCAAATATGACCCAAGGAACCATAACCAACGCTTCGAAATGATCAATTTGCATTTTTTGGCATTTTATGTCAATTAAACTGGAATTGCGCCAGTCGTGCCTATATTATCGCCTGCCATGGTCCAGACCGGACGCCTTGGTACGAATCAGGTACCGGATCGCATGACATTTTTTTGGGACAGAAAATACGACCCAAGAACCATAACCAACACTTCGAAATGATCAAGTTATATTTTTTGGTATTTTATGACAATTAAACTGGAATTTCGCCAGTCGTGCCTGTATTATCGCCATCCATGGTCCAGGCCGGACGCCTTGGTATGGAGCATGTACCGGATCGCATAATATTTTTCTGGGACATCAAATACGATCCAAGGAACCATAACCAACGCTTCGAAATGATCAAGTTAAATTTTCTAGTCATTTTATGGCTATTAAACTGGAATTCCGCCAGTCGTACCTGTATTATCGCCATCCATGGTCCAGGCCGGACGCCTTGGTATGAAGCGTGTACCGGATCGCATGATATTTGTCCGGGACATCAAATATTACCCCAAAGAGCCATAACCAACGCTTAGAAATGATCAATTTACATTTTTTGGCATATTATGTCAATTAAACTGGAATTCCGCCAGTCGTGCTTGTACTATCGCCTGCCATGGTCCAGGCTGGACGCCTTGGTACGGAGCCCGTACCGGATTGCAAGATATTTGTCAGGGACAGAAAATACTACCCAGGGAACCATAACATACGCTTTGAAATGATTAAGTTACATTTTTTGGCATTTTATGGATATTAAATTGGAATTCCGCGAGTCGTGCCTCTATTATCGCCTGCCATGGTCCAGGTCAGACGCCTTGGTATAGAGCCGGTACCGGATAGCATGATATTCAATCGGGAAATCAAATACGACCCAAGGAACCATAATCAACGCTTCGAAATGATCAAGTTACATTTTTGGCATTTAATGGAAATTAAACTGGAATTCCGCCACTCGTGCATGTAATATCGCCTTCCATTGTCCAGGCCGGACGACTTGGTACGGAGCCGGTAACGTATCACATGATAATTGTCAGGGACATCAAATACGACCCAAGGAACCATAACCAACACTTAGAAATGATCAAGTTACATTTTTATCATTTTATGGCAATTAAACTGGATTTCCGCCAGTCGTGCATGTAATATCGCCCGCCATGGTCCAGTTCGGACGCGTTGCTACGGAGTCGGTACCGGATAGCATGATATTTCTCCGGCACATCAAATATGACCCAAGGAACCATAACCAACGCTTCAAAATGATCAAGTTACATTTTTGGCATTTTATGGCAATTAAACTGGAATTCCAGCAGTCGTGCATGTAATATCACCCGCCATGGTCCATGCCGGACGCCTTGGTACGAAGCCGGTATCGGATCACATGATATTTGTCCGGGACATAAAATACGACCCTAGGAACCATAACCAACGCTTCGAAATGATCAAGTTACATTTTTGGCATTTTATGGAAATTAAACTGGAATTCCGCCAGTCGTGCATGTAATATCGCCTGCCATGGTCCAGGCCGGACGACTTGGTATGGAGCCGGTAACGTATCGCATGATAATTGTCAGGGACATCAAATACGACCCAAGGAACCATAACCAACACTTCGAAATGATCAAGTTACATTTTTTGGCATTTTATGGCAATTAAACTGGAATTCCTTGAGTCGTGCCTGTATTATCGCCTGCCATGGTCCAGGCCAGACGCCCTGGTACGGAGATGGTACCGGATCGTATGATATTTGTCTGGGACATCAAATACGACCTTAGGAACCATAATCAACGTTTCGAAATGATCAAGTTACATTTTTTTGTATTTTATGGCAATAAAACTGGAATTCCGCCAGTCGTTCCTGTAATACCGCCTGCCATGGTCCAGGCCGGACGCCTTGGTACTGAGCCAGTGCCCGATCACATGATATTTCTTCAGGACATAAAATACGACGCAAGGAACCATAACCAATGCTTCGAAATGATCAAGTTATATTTTCTGGCATTTTATGAAAATTAAACTAGAATTCCGCTAGTCGTGCCTTTATTATCGCCTGCCATGGTCCAGGATGGACACCTTGGTACGGAGCCGGTACTAGATCGCATGATATTTGTCCGGGAGAGAAAATACGACCCAAGGAACCATAACCAAGGCTTCGAAATGATCAAGTTACATTTTTTGGCATTTTAGGGAAATTAAATTGGTATTCCGCCAGTCGTGCCTATATTATCGCCTCACATAGTCCAGGTCAGACGCCTTGGAACGGAGCCGGTACCGGATCGCATAATATTTGTCCGGGACATCAAATACGACCCAAGGAACCATAACAAATGCTTCGAAATGATCAAGTTACATTTTTCGTCATTTTTTGGCACTTAAACTGGAATTCCTTGAGTCGTGCTTGTATTATCGCCTGCCATGGTCCAGGCCAGACGCCTTGGTACGGAGCCGGTACCGAATCGCATGATATTTTTCCGGGACATCAAATACGACCCAAGGATCCATAACCAACGCTTCGAAATGATCAAGTTACATTTTTCTTCATTTTATGGCAATTAAACTGGAATTCTGCCAATCGTGCATGTATTATCGCCTGCCATGGTCTAGGCCGGACGCATTGGGGAGCCGGTACTGGATCACATGATATTTTCCACGGACATTAAATACGACCAAAGGAAGCATAACCAACGCTTCGAAATGATAAAGTTACATTTTCTAGCATTTTATGGCAATTAAACTGGAATTCCGCAAGTTAGGCATGTATTATCACTTGCCATGGTCCAGGCTGGACGCCTTGGTACGGAGCCGGTACTGAATCGCATGATATTTGTTCGTGACATCAAATATGACCTAAGGAACCATAACCAACGCTTCGAAATGATCAAGTTATATTTTTTTGAATTTTATGGCAAATTAAACTGGAATTTCGCCAGTCGTGCCTATATTATCGCCTGCCATCGTCTAAACCGGATGCCTTGGTACGTAGCCGGTACCGGATTTCATGATATTTGTCCGGGACAAAAAATACGACCCAAGGAACCATAAATACCACTTCGCAATGATCAAGTTACATCATTTGGCTTTTTATAACAATTAAACTGGAATTTCGCCAGTCGTGCCTGTATTATCGCCATCCATGGTCCAGGCCGAATGCCTTGGTATGGAGCGTGTACCGGATCACATGATATTTGTCCGCGAAATCAAATATGACCGAAGGAACCATAACCAGTGTTTCGCAATGACCAATTTACATTTTTTGGCATTTTATGACAATTAAACTGGAATTCCGTCAGTCGTGCCTGTATTATCCCCTGCCATGGTCCAGGCCGGACGCCTTGGTACGGAGCCGGTACCGGATCTTATGATATTTCTCCGGGACATAAAATACGACCCAAGGAACCATAACACACGCTTCGAAATGATCAAGTTAAATTTTTTGGCAATTAAACTAGAATTTCGCCAGTCGTGCATGAATTATCGCCTGCCATGGTCCAGGCCGGACCCTTGGAACGGAGCCGGTACCGGATCGCATGATATTTCTATGGGACATAAAATATGACCCAAGGTACCATAACCAATGCTTCGAAATGATCAAGCTACATTTTTTGTCATTTTATGGCAATTAAACTGGAATTCCGCCAGTCGTGCCTGTATTATCGCCTCCATGGTCCAGGCCAGACGCCTTGGTGTGGAGCCATTAGCGGATCGCATGATGTTTTTCCGGGACAGCAAATACTACCCAAGGAACCATAACTAACGCTTCGAGATGAACAAGTTACATTTTTTGGCATTTTATGGCAATTAAACTGGAATTCCGCCAGTCGTGCCTGTATTATCGCCTGCCATGGTCCAGGCCAGACGCATTGGTACCGAGCCAGTACCGGATCGTATGATATTTGTCCGGGACATCAAATACGACCTTAGGAACCATAACCAATGCTTCAAAATGATCAAGTTACATTTTTTGTATTTTATGGCAATAAAATAGGAATTCCGCCTGTCGTGCCTGTATTATCGCATGCCATGGTCCAGGTCGGACGCCTTGGTACTGAGCCGGTACCC